>SNQJ01S0068720.1:39345-52268 GCA_010110895.2 Picea sitchensis | reverse complement strand
TGTAGGGAAGCAAGTTGGGGAGGGTAGGGAGGTGGGGTGGAGGTGGTAGAGAAGAGTGGCGAAGAGGGAAAGGCCGACTTTTAAGAAAGCTTGGGATGACAAAAATAAATGCAAGATGGATCAGGGGAAGAAAGGATTCAAGCGACCTCTCTTTAGGAATAGTTCACAACCATATAGGAAAAGGTACAAAATAAACAATGATCCCAATATGACAGTTTCCTTAGGGAAAAGATAGATACAGGAGCCTATAAAGTGTTGGGTATGTGAGGGAAACCACATGTATAAATATTGTCCTCATAAAGGAGATAGGATGAGGATTGTGCATAAAATTCAAGAAGCTGGTAGAGTGGAAGACATGGGAAGGAGCATGCCAAGGATTTATGCAACCTTGGAATGTAGACAAGAAAACTATCAATCCCACATGATTGAGGTGGAAGCTAATATTGATAATCATTACATATCTATTTTGAATGATTCTTGAGCCAGTCATAACTATATATATCCTAATATAGTTGATAGATTTAAATTGAAGAGACATAAGCATGGAAATTATTGGCTAGTTCAACGAGCTAGTAGAACCAAGAGAAGAATCAATGATTTGGTCGAGGATGCCTTGTAGTGTAACTAGTGAGGTAATGGGGGGCCCGAAGGGCCCATAATGATAATAGTGGAGGAATTCAATGAAAGGTGGACTATGTCCACTATACTATTATCCCACTATGGCATTCATATATATGTAATAGTGTGAACATAATAAATGTGAGAAGGATTTCTAGAAGGTTCCTTCTCTAAAATGTTCTTAGGTAGTATTATATACGGAAGGGATGAGTAATGTAATGGGAATAGTGAATAATATTTTTATTGTATCAAGCATTACTTGAGGAGTGTTATCCTTCCAAAATAATTAATATATGGTGTTACCCTACCTCAAGGGTTTTCTATGCAATTCTCTTGTGTTGAGTATTTTGTGTGAGTGTTTTGCTTATTGTTGGGATTGAGGATTTATCTTCTATATTATATATATATATATAACAATTGGTATCAGAGAATTTTCTTCGGCCAAATAAAGGAAGAAAAGTTTGGTTCTTTTGCAAATTTTTTCAAAGAAGAAAAGGGGTTAACAGTCTTCAGATTCAATTCTAAAACATTTTTAGAAACAATTATAGAAACAAGTTAGGTATTTGAATTCTTCTTGGGAAAATATCCAATTTAGAAAAACAAATCATCCAAAATGGAGTCCAAGAAGTGAAGTTATCAACATTTTAAAATCAGTAATGTTTCATGGATTTTCTAGAAAAAACCACGTGATTTGCATAGTAAGTTATTTTTCATGGTCATAGTATTGAAGAATATATAATTTTGCAAGTCAGTATGGAAAGAGAGGTGGAAATCCTATCTACACTATGGTTTCAAAGAATATTCTCGCATATGGTGGCAATAATTTGAATTTTGTGAGATGATGGCACTTTATAATGAAGCATATGAAAAATTAGTTTTATAAAAGTCGTCTCATATAAAGTGTAAGGACAAATAGAACACCAAAGGTTTATTTTTCATGGTTTTTCTAGAAAAAACCATGCGATTTTCTCAGTAAGTTATTTTCAAACCCTAGTTTTTTGTTGAATATTTATTCCAAGCAAGATTCATTTTAATATAAAAGATGATGGTCATAGTATTGAAGAATATATAATTTTGCAAGTCAGTATGGAAAGAGAAGTGAAAATCTTGTTGGCACTATGGTTTCAAAGAATATTCTCGCATATGGTGGAAATCATTTGACTTTTGTGATTTGATGGCACTTTATAATGAAGTATGTGAAAAATTAATTTTAGAAAAGTCATCTCATATAAAGTGTAAGGACAAATAAAACACCAAAGGTTTATTTTTCATGGTTTTTCTAGAAAAAACCATGTAATTTGCATAGTAAGTTATTTTTAAATCCTAGTTTTTTGTTGAATATTTCTTCGAAGTAAGATGCATTTTACTGGAAAAGATGATGGTTGTAGTATTAAACAATATATACAATTTTACAAGTCAGTATGGAAAGAGAGGTGGAAATATTTTCTACACTATAGTTTCAAAGAAGATTCTCGCATATGGTGACAATCATTTGACTTTTGTGAGTTGATGGCACTTTATAATGAAGCATATGAAAAATTGGTTATAGACCAGTGGTCTCATACACGTGTAAGGATAAAGAAATCACCAATGGTTTATTTTCATTTGGAAACAATATATTATAGGTTCATGGATGTATTCATAAAGCAAAGGTCATTGCTTCTATTAACCCTGGTTGCCATTTTTTTTTATCAATGTTCAGTTGGTTAATAGATTGCATGTTCCTTCAAAGAATATGTAGAGAGCAGGTGACGAAGAGGCTAGGGTAGGGAGGCAGGTTGGGGGGGGATTTGGAAAAGATGGGATGAGAGGGGAGGGGAGGGGGTAGGATGGAAGAGGTGGCGAAGAGAGGAGGGGAGGGGGTAGGAGGGAAGAGGTGGTGAAGAGGGGAGGTGAGGAGGAGGAAAATAACAGAGGGGGTAGGGGGTAAAGGTGGAAAAGAGGGGATGTGGGAAGGGGAAGGTCATGAAGATGGAGCTAAGAGTAGAGAGGGTGGTAGAGAGTCGGTGGTGAAGAGGGGAGTGTAGGGAAGAAATTTGGGGAGGGGAGGGAGGTGGGGTGGTGGTGGTAGAGAGGAGTGGCAAAGAGGGAAATGCCAACTTTTCAAAAATCTTGGGATGACAAAAATAAATGCAAAATGGATCTGGGGAAGAAAGCATTCAAGCCACCTTTCTTCAAGAATAGTTCACAATCATATAGACAAGGGTAACAAACAAAAAATGAGCCCAATATGATAGATTCCTTAGGGAAAAGGTCGAGATAGGAGCCTATAAAGTGTTGGGTATGTGAGGGAAACCACATGTATAAATATTTTCCTCATAAAGGAGATATGATGAGGATTGTGCATAACCTTCGGGAAGCTGATAGAGGGGAAGACATGAGAAGGAGTGTGCCAAGGATTTATGCAACCTTGAAAAATAGACAAGAAAACTATCAATCCCACATGATTGAGGTGGAAGGTAAGATTAATAATCATTCCATAACTATTTTGAATGATTCTTAAGCTAGTAATAACTATATATATCTTAATATGATTGATAGATTTAAATTGAAGAGATGTAAGCATGGAAATTCTTGGTTGGTTCAACGAGTCACTAGAACCAAGTGAAGAATCAATGATTTGGTTGAGAATGCCTTGTAGTGTAACTAGGGAGGTAATGGGGGGGCCAAAGGGCCCATAGTGATAATAGTGGAGGAATTCAATGAAGGGTGGACTATGTTCATTATATTATTAGCCCACTATGATATTCAGATATATGTAGTAGTGTGAACATAATAAATGTGAGAAGGAATTAAAGAAGGTTCCTTCTCTAAAATGTTCTTAGGTAGTATTATATATGGAAGGGATGAGTAATGTAATGGGAATAGTGAATAATATTGTTATTGTATCAAGCATTACTTGAGGAGTGTTATCCTTCCATAAGAATTAATATATGGTGTTATCCTACCTCAAGGGTTTTCTCTGCAATTCTCTTGTGTTGAGTATTTTGTGTGAGTGTTTTGTTTATTGTTGGGATTGAGGATTTATATTCTATATTATATTTATATATATTAGGCACATAACATTTGGTATCATATCATTTTCTTCGGCCAAATAAAGGAAGACAAATTTGGTTCTTTTGCAAATGTTTTCAAAGAAGAAAAGGGGTTAACAGACTTCAGATTCCATTCTAAAACATTTTTAGCAAAAATTGTAGAAACAAGTTAGGTATTTGAATTCCTCTCGAGAAAATACCCAATTTCGAAAAACAAATCATCCAAAATGGAGTCCGAGAAGTGAAGTTATCAACATTTTAAAATCAATATTTTTTCATGGTTTTTCTAGAAAAAACCATGTGATTTGCACAGTAAGTTATTTTTTAAACCCTAGTTTTTTGTTGAATATTTCTTCCAAGAAAGATTCATTTTAATAGAAAAGACGATGGTCATAGTATTGAAGAATATATAATTTTACAATTCAGTATGGAAAGAGAGGTGGAAATCTTGTCTACATTATGGTTCCAAAGAAGATTCTCGCATATGGTGGTAATCATTTGACTTTTGTGAGTTGATGGCACTTTCTAATGAAGCATATGAAAAATTAGTTTTAGAAAAGTCATCTCGTATAAAGTGTAAGGAAAAATAAAACACCAAAGGTTTATTTTTCATGGTTTTTCTAGAAAAAACCATGCGATTTTCACAGTAATTTATTTTTAAACCCTAGTTTTTTGTTGAATATTTCTTCCAAGCAAGATGCATTTTACTAGAAAAGACGATGGTCATAGTATTGAAGAATATGTAATTTTGCAATTCAGTATGGAAAGAGAGGTGGAAATATTTTCTACACTATGGTTTCAAAGAAGATTCCCGCATATGGTGGCAATCATTTGACTTTTGTGAGTTGATGGCACTTTATAATGAACTGTATGAAAATTTGGTTATAGACCAGTGGTCTCATACAAAGTGTAAGGATAAAGAAAGCACCAATGGTTTATTTTCATTTGGAAACTCTATATAATAGGTTCATGGATGTATTCATAAAGAAAAGGTCATTGTTTCTATTAACCCTGGTTGCCAACAAAATTTTATAAATGTTCAGTTGGTTAATAGATTGCAAGTTCCTTCAAAGAATATGAAAAACACACAGGTTGAGGGTGAACATGTTCAAGTTTTTAAATATTTTAGGCTCTCCATCGATAAATATGAATTGCATTATGGTTTTAAAGTCATAGATATGAATGATGTTGGTGTTATTTATGTATATACTTAGATCGAATTAGTGGGTACAATTAATATTAATGTGCAAAAGAAGTTTTTTAAGTTGTAGTACAAGAAAAAAAATTACATTGCGGGATATTTCTCTTAATCAACAAGAAGGTCCCAAGCAGGTCCATGAAGAAGTACTTGTAGGGAAACAAATCCTAGCACCTCATGACACATTAGATGATGAGTTCAGGGTTGAGTTAGAAGAAGAACCTACACAAACATTTGAAGAAAAGCAAGAGGAAGAGTATAAATAAAGAGAATAAGTCAATGCACCACATGTTGGAAAGTCCAAGCAAGGAGAACTGAGAGCTAAGGTTGATGTATATCATCATCCACACTAGATATGGAAAAAATATTCATAAGGAATGGGAATGCACATCCACAAATGTATTATGGACCCACATGGCACCAGAATGGGCACCAATCAAGAAGTACATGGCAGACTACCAACATTGTAGGGAAATCTTATAGAAGAGAAACAACCCCATGGAACTAAAGGAGTGATAAGAATCAAGATCAAGGTGGCCAGGAAGCAGTTGAACATCATGTTCATATTTCATTAGGATGGATGGATGTTAGTACTTGGTACCAACTAACTACATTGCTTAGTTGATCATATTGTATCGTTTATTCCCATTTTTCAAGGACAAAACATGGGAAGGGGGTGGAATGTAGTATACCTAGGGAGGTACTTGTTATAACCCTATGTTTCATAGGATCAACTGGTGACTGGAAATTTTCCCTTTAATTGTATTTTTGTTGCAAATAATATTTCATTCTACAAATGATTTACAAGAGAAAAAAAAATGAAAAGAAAAAACAAAAGAAAGAAAAGAAAAAGAATAAAAGAGGGTATGAAAAGAAAAATGATAAATCCCATGCAATAAGAATGACTTGATTCATACAATCTAATCATGGTCAAGTCCTTTGAATTTATACAGATAGGTTAGTAAATAAACTTGGCTAAATAGTTTAATCTTGGCCAAGATAGATAGGTTAGTGAATAAATTTGATCAAATAGTTTAAACTTGATCAAATGTTCTAGGTTATAGTAATGCTTTATCCCAACAATCTAATCTGTGTTAATGTTGCTAGGTGATTAGAGTAGGACATAGGTTAGTATGCTTTCATTTCAATAAATGGATATAAAGTTGGTTAAATTTCTTGATTTGAGTTAAAATGTTGTATTCTAACCCCTTGGTGACAAAATGAAAAAAGGGGAGCAGCGGAAAAAACCCAAAAAATGCTTTATCCTAGGTTTTGTGGTAATGCGACAGTGTTGGTACTTTTTGTTAAAAGGTGTGCTTAGATATATGAGAAAGCAAAATGCACTCAGGTCTATGGAAAACAGAGGATATCTGACCCCCCAAACCATTCTACCTNATATTGTTAACTCAGACCTCCCTCGACCTTTACCATTTACTGCCTACCCCCCCTTTGAGTAAACCTCCAAACCACCTTCTCATACCACCTCTGCATTTTGATGTCATACTCCACTATCTCTGCCTATACATCATGTTCCACTACTCTGTCAACGTACCACCCCCCACTCACCCGTCAGATCCCATCCACTTGTAATCCACTCACTACCCTCCACATCACCTTCATACACTTGTTACCCATTTATTACCCTCCACCTCATCCCTGAGATACCCGTTGGCCAATCAATGCAGGCGACCATGACCGTTATCCTTCTGACTCGTCATCCACTTCCCAACAGACATCTGTTCATCCTCTTAATCCCATTTTTTCACCATTACTACAATGTTCATGATCCAGATGCAACCACACCACACCATTCTCCATTCTCTTCAATCGACATCTGCCATTAATGCCTGATAAACACAGCTAACAATCTTTTTTGCAGGTATCACTCGGATCAATGGTGCCCAAATCCAAATATTTAGAGATCTAAGAAAATTTGTCCCTCCCACATCCTGTAGACCTGGATTGGACACCTTTGGCTGATAAATACTACCTAATTGTGGAGCCTAAGTGTGAATTCAATTTCTTCGAATTGCATTTCTATCTCAGAGACATTATTTTAGACCAGAGCGACAAGATTGGACTCTGGGAGTCTAATCTCCCACTATACCTTTTCCCTCACACACACCACTTCCCTGAGTTCTCTCTAAAATTCTAGGAACACTAAATTCCTAGCCACAGAGCCATTGTTTCATCATCTGGTGAAACCCTTTTCACCATTACCCCTGAAACAATAGACCAGATGATGCAGATAACCAGAGTTGACTCCCTTTCCCCTTTATCCATCGAAATTTTGATTGATATGTAGCAAAAGCTCTTTTTCCCATAGAGAGCTCAAATCTTCGAGATTTTCCTCCATGAAAGTGCCCAGTTACCCAAAAATAATCCCCCCTACCATTCCTCCATATTCTCAGTAAGAGGTAACCAAATTATTTCTTCTCTGTGTTGTCTACTAGGATATTATTCAGACGAGTGGGTAGACGAACCCATTCTGGGTTTTCTATCCATCTTCTCCACCGTGGAAAAATCCACTACACAGTTCGACTACAACAAGTTCCTGTTCGACAATATCCATGAGAAACTCTTCAATTTTTCTATAGAGGGTATGTTCATATATTCTTTAATTATGGTATACCTGTTCATCTTTTTCCAAGTAGACAAATTCCCTTTCTCCTTGTAGAAGCTAGACCAGGAGGGAAACCCATATCCTATCACATCTTGGACATCATTGGTGAGAAATAACTCATCTGATTTCAATTTAAAATAGTTCATAGAACAGTTTTACCACCCTTCGGTAAGAATGCTCAGTGGAAGAACAGAGACAAGAATAAACAAGGAAATCCAAATAATTTTACATCTCTCAGACCTAGCCAAAACAGGTGACTGGTACCTATACCGGGATCACACAGAAATCATGGTTTACGGATGTGAACTTCCACCTTATAAGATTCCCAAGTATTTTCCTGTCAAAATATTCACTCTGGAATATATCAGGAAGATGATCAATTCAGTTGACATTAATTTTGTGGATTTCAAGAAAAAACAACTCCTCAGGATCAAAGGTCAGATTGGTTCTTTCATCTACAACAACGGAGCTACAGGAGAAGAAGAAAACAAGATGTTACAAGAGATGAAGTTCAAGAAAATTTTCCCATGGAACTATGATCCCTGTGGTATTATTGCAGAAACTATATTGAAGAACAAAATTCCCCCCTATGCTCATGTGCCTAAACCAGAGATAGAAAGATACATGAACCGGACAGAATGGGAGGAAAACACTATGACTGACATTTAACAACATCCTTCTCCTGCCATCATTTCACAAGATTCAACTCCACAGGTACCAGTAGAGAAGTGGCCCAAGAAAGAAGTATCTCCATCAGTCACTGAAGTCTCAGCAAAGGACTTCCAGGTTTATAGAAAAAGGCCCAAAACTAGTCATACTCCTGACAGGTCTGGAGGAGAAGAAATTCAGTCCACCATGGTGATGGAGGGACAACATTCACCACTTTTCTCAGGAAGCCAATAAATGATGTCCACTTCCTCATCAAATAAGTAGATTGATACAACATTGAAAACCAAATCCTCACAAGAGTCTACAAGACTAAATATTTTTGAGAAGTATAACTTAATCAAGAAGAAAAATGAGATGTTGACTAGTAGTACCAATGCTCAATTATAGAAGAAAATATCTACAACCCAACATAGTTTTCTCTATGCTTTTGACACAGAGAAAGGGAGTATGCACATGGCATACTTGTAGGCACAGGTGCCTCAATCCAAAGCAATTTCTGATTATCAAAGATCAACTTTTGATTTTGATACCAGAGAGGTGCATCCAACTGATCAGATGGATATGCACAAACAAACTAGAGAAATGATTTTCTCCACCCTGGACAATACCTCCACAATTGATGCAAATTTGCAGGTTTCCTTGAACAATGTCCAGACACAGCTGGAGATGGAGAAAGTTTTTTCTTTGGCAAAAGATAACAAGATAAAATCTCTAGAAGAACTGGTACTCAAAATCATATATGATCCATCAAATGTGAAAGAAGTAGAATATATCCTCAAGAAAAACAATGTTGACATAGCCTCCCTGAGGGAACAACTGAAAATTCCTGCTACAAAAGATCCACAGGTGAAGGAAATGGCTGAAACTGAAGGCCAAAAGGAGGAAATGTTGAAATTAATCATGGAGAAGAATGCGCAGATTAAGGAGATGGAAGCCAAGCTGTAGAAGCTAGTTAAATAAAAAGAGAAGAATGTGCCAATGGAAGTCATCCCATTGAATGCAGTTCCCATCACAGGTATTAGTACAAAAACAACAACCACCAAAGGGTAAATTCCAGGAGAAACCTCAATAAAAACCACAGATACATCAGAAAAATTGTCAAAATCCATGGAGGACATGTCTTTGCAAGGAAATAAAATCAAAATACTGTAGGATGAGATAAATAACCTCCAAAAGTTGAAGTCCACTTTCCAGTCTAGTTACAATACAGAGATGCATACAACACAGAGACTCAAGCAAGAATTGCAGAAGCTACAGAAAGAAACAATCATGGCCAAAACACTTTCAGAGGCCAAGGAAAATATTTAAATGGACATCTACAAATCCATGACATTGATTTGGCCACTCATACAGATTATGTTTGAGTAGCATGAACTGGTGCAGAGAAGTAGACAGGCCATTGATAATGTATGAGGAGAATTGGGATAAAGGCCTACAAATGCAAATGAGATCATCAGGTTCTTGAATTCTAAAAGAAGAGAGGAACTAGAGGCCTTGTATATTGAGGATAGGACAGAAACTATCCTTGAGGTCAAGAAAGTTTTGACCAAGAGAGGATTAATGCTGCAAATTGAGGAAAGAGCCCAAGCAATGGACATCAGAGTATAGAGTTTTTTCAACAAGATATATTTTCTTCATAAGAAAGGGCTCCCAAGTTTATTCATGATAAATATAAAATTGATTACTCTCTCATAATACAAACAAAATATGGCTCTAAGTTTGCAAGGATACAGGGAAGCATCACTGGCAAAGTATTTTTAGAGACTCTGCAGTTGGACCTCAGAATCCAACATGAGATCAAGTACATATTCATCACCAAGCCCACCTTCATCAAATACACAGAGATGGATGAAGTTTACCGAAGGTTACTCAAAGTTACCATCCCTAGTCAAAAGAGATGGGATGACCTGTGTGCTTTGATCGAGTAAGATATGATGTGTACAATCCAAGTCATCATGTGTAACAGTCATAGTCAAGTCAAAGATGAATCACCAACCAACTTCCTCAGAATCAACACCAAGGATTCGAGAGGATCATTTAGAATTCCTATCTTTTTGTAATATGTAATTTAGTTAGTTAGATTTTCCCTCCACCATATCTTGATCATTAATGACAGGATCAATTGTAATTTTTCTATAAATACTTCAAACTTCGAAGTATTGAGGGTTGATCTTTATGCCCAAGAAAGATGTAATCTGTAATCTTTTTGAAGAGATCTACCAGTAATAAAAAGGACGATTCACAAGATTCCTGCCTGTTGATGTTGGTGATGTTTACTTCTCTTCGTTAAATGTTTATCTTACTTCGTTATCATTTTGTTTTCTGTCTTTGATCAGTTAAAAGAAGTTTAAGTTCAAAATTTATCTCGAATACTCTGTTTCTGGCTTTTAAAGATATGAATGTTTTTCTTCTAATGTTGTGATAAATAAATTATTAAATGCTTATTTATTGTGATTTCTTATCTCACCTATTTCTTCCTTTCATCGCTTTAATTTTAAAAGATCCAACATTTGCATTATCCTGCCGTGTGAAGAAACCTAATAAAATCTTTTTTCTGATCTCAACCCTTAACGTAGACCCCATAGACCAATGGATGTGTCAGCAATATTTCAGCCATTTTTATCAAACAAAACAACACACTTCTATTAATTTAACTAGCCTAATATCTAAAACCCGAACATATCTAAATCTTACAGAGAGATCCCTCTTTGAAACTGGCAGGGCTAGATCCCAGTTTCGAAGTGGTTGGGTAAGTTACCTCTACTAAATTTCTTCTACCTCTTGACAACCTATGGTAATTTACAGAGCGCTAATAGTACCCAAGGGGAATAATAATATTTATGTAGTTATTGCTAGTGGGAAACCCCCCCCTTTAACTACAATAGGGTTCAAGATGTATACAGAGTGAATAACCGTCTAAAAGTCAATAAATTCTCTATACTACCCCAAACATACCAAAAATAATGGAAAGAAATCAAATGGAGAAGAGATCGGGTAACTATACCTTTAATCCCATGTCTGGTGATGATCTCCTCAAACTGGGAAGTTCCTTTGACTGGACATCTCCTCGCAAGCCTGACCTGCATCCAAACATAGGCAAACAAGAATGAAAAGCATGATATTCTATCCATAAGTTAGGGTTAGATATTAAGTGTCAAGTATAAATCAATAAAAATACTCAAAACACCATCATTTGGGACAGGAAAATGTGATTCTTTTATTCATAATACAAAGATTATACCTTACAATATGAGTCGGCCACCATTCCGTGAACCTAGTCCGGGCTCCTCTTTACCATGCTCCAAGTGCACCTTGAATGGACTTCTTCTCTCAACCTTATGATCACCTCTAGGGAAGGGAATGGGTTGAATGGAGGAAGATGGTGATGATGAGGGAATGTTGAGGCAATATCTCACAAAAGGGAGAAATATCTTGGGGAAGGAGGGGAAGTGAAATTGGCCAAAGTTTCATTGTTCTTATGCTTAGCTTTGAAATGAGACCCCAACACCTCCTTTTATATGATAAAAGGATGGTTATTCAGTTGGGTGATGGGATATAGCCGGTGAATTGGTTGGGAAACTTCCAATAGCCCGTGAATTTCAATGAATTCCTTGCAACTTTTTAATTTTTTCAACTTCTGGAGGTATACACTGGTTGTAGTGAAGTAATATGAGTATGTACACGGGCTGTAGTGAAGCAGCGTGAGTATATATATGGGTTGTAGTGAAGTAGCTTGAGTATGTATGCGAGCTGTAGTGAAGAAGCATGCATATGTACGAGGGTAGTAGTGCATCAGCCTGAGTATGTACATGGGCAATAGTGCATTAGGGAACTTACATGCGCTAAAAAATGGGTTTTTAAATGGAGTTCCTCATCAGTGATTTGGAAAATTATGCAAGTAAGAGGGCCAATTCCATGTATGCATGAGTAGGGAATTTTAGGGATATAACATATGCCCCCTAGTGTATGAGGTCAGAAGAGAAACTGATGGCCGAAATACATTACAACATCTTCACCAACGCACAAAATCGAGTGAGCCCGAGACTAGAGTTCGGGAAGTGTCATTTGCAAAACAACAATTGTATCTCTGAGGCAGGCATTCCCATGCTCAGGATGAACTAAATCATGGTTTCCAATCAAATACACTACATATCCATTTCATATAACTATATAAAGTGTAGGCGCGAGCAATACACAATAGATCTACATCTCAAAATAAGTCGAATATATACAAGCATAGTATCCATGTTCAA
The DNA here is from genome assembly GCA_010110895.2 of Picea sitchensis. NCBI lineage: Eukaryota > Viridiplantae > Streptophyta > Pinopsida > Pinales > Pinaceae > Picea > Picea sitchensis. The sequence continues at coordinate 39,872 of SNQJ01S0068720.1, read as the reverse complement.
AAAGCTAGTGACGCCTGATGGCTAGAGATGAGGTATGCATAGCTTGAGAAATCAACTTAAATATCTTCAAAACTCATGTAGGAGTATAAAGGCAAGTGTATAACTCAATACCCTGAGGTCTTCGGCGACTCATAGGGAAAAGACATGAGGATCTCGATGATCGGACAAAGAACTTGATCGATTTTGAATTTGGACTTGATTGGAATCTCAGGATGGCTGAATCATGAAGGTCAAGAGAAAAAATGCAAAAAGGCTGACTCATTTTGAGTGAAACTTACCATGGACAAAAGCACAAAAGATGATCAGACTCGAGAAGCATGACATTGACATAAGTTCACGATGCAGAAGGAAACACAAACTCTCCATGTGTTTGGAAGAGTAACCAAATAGAGGAGGACACAACTCTATGTAGTGAGAACATCTTCCTAAGGTCATACTATATACCAATGCTTGACGAACAAATGGAAGGATGTGCTTTGTCCAAGGCCAACTCTCTGTGTTGTTGAAAAAAGAGTACATATTTCTCG
>SNQJ01S0068720.1:15065-39337 GCA_010110895.2 Picea sitchensis | reverse complement strand
TTCAATTTTTAAAGAGCTTGAAAAAGATTAAAAGAATGCTACATTACAAAGGAGGAATGAGTGTCGCAAGAAAGCATACTAGTTTTAAGATCAGGGAACATACTAATGCTCAGATCGAGGAGACACGTGTAGGAAAAAGACACTCAAGGGAAAATTCTTCCATGGGTCATGGTGTCAGGTCGTAGAGGAAAGAAGTGCTACAAGGCTTGTGTATAAGGCATGCTTCAAAGGTTCAGTTGAGAGCAACATGGAGCCGACATTAGGCAAAATATGCAAAGATGCAAATTTGATTGAGCAAGACACAATGAGACCCCTTCAATGTAATTTTTACGAGCCGAGAGAAGGTAAGCTAGGTAGTTTTTTCACATATAGAGAGTCTAAAAAAATGTAAAAGAAGACTCCAGGGAGTACCTTTTTCGGAAATAGTCTAGTCGGTTCGAAAAATGGTTAAACTTGCACCAAAAAGACGTCTATTCAAAATCATTTTAACGTGTGACAAAGACAAGATCACTGAATAACATTTTCAATTTTAAGGAGTTTTAAAAGCGATTAACTATGGACTCGCAACCTTTTTCTGAGTTTAGTCTCCTTAGCCTGAAAAATTATAAAAGTTACTAAGGAGAACTCTCCCGACAAGATGAATCTCCTGAGGCGTACCTTTTTCATCTATAATCTACAGGTTGGAAAAAGGGTTAAAATTGTGCCAATATATGTTCTTCTGCGCCAATTTAACAAGTGTGAAGGAACAAGGTCAGTCGATGATATTTTCAATTTTAGGGAGTCTGAAAATAGCTTAACTATGGACTCCATGGGGGTTCATTTTTCGTAAGTAATCTCTAAGGCCCAAAAAATATGATAAACCAAAACCAAGGAGAATGCCCCTTTTTCTAATATTTAGTCCCTCAAGCCCGAAAAAGGGTTAAACTTACACCTGAGAATACTCTTCTAGCGAACCGAAGTTCCTAGAGCATACCTTTATTTGTGAAATTAGCCGTCTAGACCAAAAAGGGGTAAACTACCACCGAACAAATGTACCTGAAAATTTGAATTTGGTGAGCATGAAGGGAAACAAGATCGCTTGTCAATCTTTTCATTTTAGAGAGTCTGAAAAGGGCTTAAAGAAGACTCCAGGGGGCTACTTTTCTCAGTTAATCTCGACAATATCGAAAAGAATAAATACAGTCTCGTCAGATATTGCTTTCGAATTTTAAAGAGAGCTTGAAATAAAACAAAGCGTGCTCATGAGGGAGTCTTGCGGGGTAAAGTCTACACAAACACTAGGAACATATAAAGAGGAAGCCTGAAATAACACCAAATCAGGATGGTGATTATCATATGCCAACTGGTCAACAGTGACAATGCTTCCATCGTGAGGGAAATACATCACCCTGAAGATTGTGGACACCACAACATTCATAGCATATACATAATCATGCCCGAGAAGCATATTGAAATCTAACGGGACCTGCACCACAATAATATTGACAAGGACAATCTTCCCACCTAATGAGATAGGAAATCGAGGAAGAATCCCCAAATATTCACTAGGACATCTATCAAAATCCAATAGCTAATGTGATGCAGACACAAGCTCGAGAGAACCCAAAGCTTTCCAAATCGAGGAGGATAAAATACTTGGGGAGGATCCTTAATCTATAATACATTAGTAAATGTTATTTGAACTAACTTCAACCCTTATTTGAAAGGGTGTAGAAGAAGGAAGAAGAGGCTCAACAAGGTCATTCCAATCAAAGGAAACCATCCTAGGAATTGGAGGGGGTGTTCTCGAAGCGAGCAGAATGCCCCCTTGTTCTGAAAGTACTGAGCTGGAAATGCTAAAAACATAGTTGGTAGAAACATCACTCTCCAAGATAAGAGTGGGATCAACTGAAGATTGTATCGACGTGACCCCTTTGGTAGACTCGACACTCTCCAAGAGAAGAGTGGGATCAACCAAATACTACATCAACATGGCCACTTTCTCAACCACTGGCTAAATAAGCTATGATAAAACATGGTCTACATGCACATCACCCCCTAAATGAGGAGTGGGATCAGTCGAAGATTGCATCGGCATGACCACTTCATCAACCAAAGGTTGAATATACTATGAGGAAACCTCAAAAGACTCAAAATCAGAAGAGCTTGAAGACATGGACCACAATATTTGTACCTCTGGAATGCTAGGGCATAGATGAGTAAGGTGATCTACCTTGCAAATATTACAAGGGAACTTAGGCTTACATCCTATCCGTCTAGGTTTCTCAACATAATCAATGCCCATAACATGACTAGAAGTGGTTGGTTGCACATATTCAACATGACTTGCAGAGGTTGGTGATTGGTTGATAACATGACTCACAGAGGCTATAGACCTATTACCAGTATGACTAGCAGTGACTGGACTTTTTCCCCCAGCATGACTTACATAGGCTGGGTGCTTGCCCCCAACATGACTCGCATCAGTTGTTGACAACTCTCCAACATGACTAGCAGAGGTCAGTTGTTGAACTCTAATATAACTTATAGGGACTAGGTTCATGCCCCCAGCATGACTTGCATACGTTGGATTTTGGTATTCAACATGACTTGCAGAGGTTGATGACCTATCTCCAACTGTTGGATATATTGTCATTGATGTCAACAGTTGATGCGATGATCTGTTGTTAATGATGAATTACCACAGATAAGATTGTCATTGATGTCAACAAGTATATCAGTTAGCAGAAAATGTCAAACAATATGTAGAGATCGATAGCGCAAGCTCAGGAGGAGGAGCGAACAATATGAAGATCAAATTTCAGGAGGAAAAACGCATTGCACAGTATATCATAAGAAGAGAATAGTATGAAGAAATTTTTGATTATTGTTGATCATGATAGGATCAACAATGTTCCTATGATAAAAGCGCAGGAGGGTTAGAAAATGCAGAGATCAATCCCATAAGAGATGGCGCGTTGAAACTCAGTAGGTATGGCGTGATAAAATGCAGAACAATTCAAGACCATTGTTTTTCTTCAATCTCCACAACCATTGGATCACTTTTGAGTGGAAGGATATGATAAGCGAGGTAAATAGGTTGTGAGTACGAATAACTGAATACCCGTTAGCCGTCAGATCAAATCTGAGTTCTTGTCAAGTCGACATATCACTTTCAAGTGGAAGGATAGGATAAGAGAGCTAAAGAGGCTGTGAGTTTGAATATCTGAATACCCATCAGACGTCAGATCTCAAGGAGTGTGAGCCATTGATTTGGCACTCTGAAATATCATGAAATGAAGAATTGAAAGTTCGAAAGAGGGAATTGTTCCAAAGTCTCGATACGTGAAATCGCAATAAGATTTGAACCGTTGGATCATGTTAAAATGGAAGGAAAAGATAAATCTACAAGAGATTCATCTTAGATTAGATCTCGACCGTCAGATCATCTTATGTAAATCATAAGCGTCAGATTGTCCAAATCAAAATTGGGTTGTCTAATCCAGAGGACACGTGGTGAGAGATCAACATTTCCCTGACTCGCGAACTGGAAAATTCAAAGGTAAGAGTTGTAGGAACTTGCAAAATGCAAAGTATCGATAAGATCTAGACCATTGGATTAAAGAGTATAGTGGACTGTTGATCTAGAGTATTTCAGATATCGGGAGTTGGAAGAGTTAGTGGTGTCTCATGCTCAAACACCTGACACGCGAAGTCACTATTTGATCATAGTCATCGATCAAAGGGAGAAAGAGGACCGTTCATTCGAGAAGGACATATCGAATACCACGTCAGCAGTCTATGTCAACAAGGACATGTGGCACTTCCATAGAACGACAAGTGTCAAGATGAATCAACATATTAGGTACGCAAAAATCACGAATCAGAGTGACACGTGGTAGCTACACAACAAGTGACACATCATCAAGTGACGTAAGCATTTACGTCACTCCGGGAGTTTACCTCGGAAGTTTCACCACCAAACAAATTACAAGAGGGTCGAAGTGCCAAAAGGTTGAAGGGCCGAAGTCACAAAGGTAAAAATGTCGAATGGCCGAAATCGTGAATAGACAAAATGCCGAAGGGCCGAAGTCGCGAAAAAATGAAGTGTCGAAGTCGTGAAGGACAGAGTCCCGAAGTCCCAAAGGATGAATTTCCAAAGTGGACACGAGTCATCCGATCTGAAGATCATTTCGGGAGCACTCTTAACTGTCGATCTAAATACAATGGAAGGATAATGTAATCATAATAGATGAATTCGCGAAGTAAATGGTGGCCATCCATCTCATTGCTTGATTAAGTCCTGACCATCAGATTAAGGAGTGAAAGGATAGATGTAGGGATCGAAGATAACCATTGATCTGGTTCCAAGATATAATGTGAGTCGTCCGATCTGTTCGGAGATATCATATTCGAGAGTTTTGAAGAGTTGGATGTCACAAAAACCTGAAGATCAAAGCGTCGAAGTTATGACAGCCATCCATCTTATCAGAAGAATGAATCATGAGGTCACCGTCGTTGGTCATATTGGTAAAGAGATTTGAAAGGGTAGATTGTAATGCGTCATCTAAATTTCTAACCTTGTGGTTCTATGCCATTGGTCATATGAAAATGGTTTGAAGGGAGCACCTCATACAGATTTCATTCGACATAAAGTTACACCAGTACAATACAGAGAATCGATAAATAATTGAATATGGTATGTTGGTGAACCGAGAACGCAGAAGAAACATGAGTATGATCTAATGAGTCGATCCATGTCTGTGATCAACTCATAACAAAAATGAACTGATACACAGTCATGATTAAAAGGGAATAAATCATGAAAATATGAATAAAGAATAAAAATGAATATTAATTAAAGTTTAGATTGTCATTTTAAATGAAAAGGTACAATGGTTCAAATAAAAGGACACGATGTTTTTAAATCTCACACTAGTTTGAATATTATATAAATGAGAAAAAGTGGTGAGAAGAAGTGTCTCCGCACTTCATAATAGTAGATCAAAAGCCGAAGCAAATTTCAAGAAGATATCAGAGGAAAGAAAATGTGAATTATAGAGAAGATGAAATGTAATGATGAGTGTCTTATGATATACCTCTAATCATAATATAGAGTTGATTCTATAATGGATCACTACTACTGGATTTGAATAAACTCTAGTTGGATAGACTGGGTTCTATCAGCAAGCTAGGTCTTTCCCCAAGCTGGGTCTTGGTTGAGAGTTGGTTCTCTCTGAGGGGTCGGTTCTCCTTTCTTCAGTTGGTGCTGAAACAATTAGCTGGTGCTAAAGAAAATCCTCTCTCACATATATTCATATTACTATGTTCATATCAATTATACAAAAGTTTATACAAACATCTGGTGTCTCTTTGTCCATTGTGATTATGATTTAATTGTTATTAATCTGTTCAATTATGTACACTAACTCACCCCCCCCCCCTCTTAGTGTGGGTCGTGTGTTCTTCAATTGGTATCAGAGGGAGGTTTCTTCAATCATAGTTTAAATACTGGAAGGCAGATCCTGAAGAAATGGGTGGACATATGGCTTTCTCTGCAATTGAATCTCCTTTATTCGATGGAACAAATTATTCCTCATGGAGAGAAAATATGAAACAGTATCTGAAGTCAAAAGGATATGAATTTTTGAATTCAGTAGTAAGCAAGCCCTGCGACTTAACTACATCAAAGAACAAATCCAAGGTTACAGTCCAAAGAAGAGCAAGGAAGAAATAACAAGAGGAGAAAAACTCGTAGAAAAAGATACCCTTTTAGAAACAAAGGGGGAGAACAATCAGTAAAAATTCAGGGGAATTATTAAATAATAAAGAAATTAGATTAAGTCTTGAAAAGACTCGATCACTACAAAAATTAGTATCAAGAAGACTACTCATTTGAAACTCAAAAATCAAAAATCCCAATCAACTGAGATAAGAAGTTAGTAAATCAATAGGGGAAGAAGCCCTGTCAAGAAGAGCTACCCTTTCATAAACAAAAGTAGAGAGTAGTCAGAAGCAGAGAGAAATCATATTGACAGGGGGAGTCATTCAACTATGATAGGTGGAACATGTCTGAAGGAAGAATTACCCAAGTTCAGTCTGGTCAGTAACATACAAATCTTACCATAGGTGGAAAATATTTTTACAAAACCTTTAAACATAGATGCATTTGAATATCTCAGGTAAAAATTGGGAGTAATACTTCTTCCTACCTAAATCTCTCAAGAAAATAATGCATTAGTTGGCAACTATTCAGGGGGGGATAGAAATTAACGACAAAAGGAGTCATTCAGTTATGACAGAAAAAGGTTGACTGCAGAAGGAGCTACCAGTGGTCAAAGAATTAATTATACTAACATATCATAGGAGAAGAAACCATTTTCCATTGATGTCAAAGGGGGAGAGAAACCTCATAAAAGGAAAGAATCATCATAGGGGAAGTTTTGTATATGAAGTTAGTGTGTTGACCTCAATGACAATGGGGGATATTGTTGGATATATTTCCATTGATGTCAACAGTCGATGTGATGATCTGTTTTTAATGATGAATTTCCACAGATAAGATTGTCATTGATGTCAAAAAGTATATCAGTTAGCAGAAGATGTCAAACAGTATGCAGAGATCAATAGCGCAAGATCAGGAGGAGGACCGAACAGTATGAAGATCAAATATCAGGAGGAAAAGCGCATTGCATGGTATATCAGAAGAAGCGAACAATATGAAGAAATTTGAGATTATTGTTGATCACAATAGGATAAAAAATGTTCCTATGATAAAATCTTAGGAGGGTTAGAAAATGCAAAGATCAAGTCCAAAAGAGATGGTGTGTTGAAACTCAATAGGTATGGCGCAATAAAATGCAGAACAATTCAAGACCATTGATCTGCTTCAATATCCACAGTCATTGGATCACTTTTGAGTGGAAGGATATGATAAGCAAGGTAAAGAGGATGTGAGTACGAATAACCTAATACCCGTCAGTCGTCGGATCAAACCCGAGTTCTTGTCAAGTCGATGGATCACTTTCAAGTGGAAGGATATTATAAGTGAGGTAAAGAGGTTGTGAGTTTGAATATCCGAATACTCGTCAAGCATCAGATCTAAAGGAATGTGAGCCTTTGATTTGGCACTCTGAAATATCTTGAAATTGGGAATCAGAAGTTTGAAAGAGGGAGTTGTTCCAAATTCCCAATACATGAAATTGTGATAAGATCTGAACCATTGGATCGTGTTAAAATGGAAGGACAAGATAAAGCTACAAGAGTTGCATCGTAGAATAGATTTCGACCGTTAGATCATCCGATGTAAATCACAAGCCTCAGATTTTCCAAGACAAATCTGGGGCATCTGATCCAGAGGACACATGGCAAGATATCAACATTTCACTGACTCGCAAACTAGAAAAGTCAAAGGTAAGAGTTGTAGGAACTCGTGAAACACAAAGTCTCGATAAGATTTGGACCATTGGATTAAAGAGGACTGTGGATTGTTGATCTAGAGTATTTTGGATATCAGGATTTGGAAGAGTCAGTGGTGGCTCATGCTCAAACACTCGACACGTGAAGTCGCGATTTGATCACAGTTGTCGATCAAAGGGATAAAAAGGATCGTTGATTCGAAAAGGCATGTGGCATACCACGTTAGCAGTCTACGTTAACAAGGACATGTGGCACTATCAGATAATGACAAGTGTCAAGTTGAATTGGCATATCAGGTACGTGAAAATAATGAATCAGAGTGACACGTGGAAGCTACACGACAATTGACACGTCATCAAGTGACGTAAGAAGTTACGTCACTCCGGGAATTTACCTCAGGAGTTTCACCACCAAACAAATTACAATAGGTCCAAAGTGCCAAAAGGCTGAAGGGTCGAAGTTGTGAAGGCCTAAATGTAGAAAGGATGAAATCGTGAGGAGACAAAATAGAAAAGAGACGAAGTCACAAAGAGTTGAAATGCCAAAGGGCCGAAGTCGCAAAAATTTGAAGTGTCGAAGGGCCAAAGTTGCAAAGGACAAAGTCCTAAAGTCCCAAAGGATGAATTTCTGAAGTGGACATGAGTCGTCCGATTTGAATATCACTTTGGGAGCACTCTCGACTGTCGATATAATACAGTGTAAGAATAGCGTAAGAATAATAGACGAAGTTAGGAAGTAAATGGTGGCCATCCATCTCATTTCTTGATTAAGTCATGGCCGTCAGATTAATGAATGAAAGGATAGATGTAAGGATCGAAGATAACCATTGATCTGGTGCCAAGATATAATGTGAGCCATTTGATCTGTTTGACGATATCATATTCAGGAGTTTTGAAGAGTTGGATGTCACAAACACCCAAAGATCAATTTGCCGAAGTTACAATAGCCATCCATCTCATCAGAAGAATGAATCGTGAGGTCATCGCCATTGGTCATATTGGTAAAGAGATTTGAAAGGGTAGATTGTAATGCGTCATCTAAATTTCTAACCTTGTGGTTCTATGCCATTGGTCATATGAAAATGGTTTGAAGGGAGCACCTCATACAGATTTCATTCGACAGAAAGTTACACCAGTACAATACAGAGAATCGATAAATGATCGAATATGGTCTGTTGGTGAACCGAGAACATAGAAGAAACATGAGTACGATCTAATGAGTCGATCCATGTCTATGATAAACTCATAACAAAAATGAACCAATACAAAGTCATGATTAAAAGATAATAAATCATGAAAATATGAATAAAGAATAAAAAGGAAAAATGATATTAATAAAAGTTTAGATTATCATTTTAAATGAAAAGGACAATGGTTCAAATAAAAGGACACGATGTTTTTAAATCTCACACCAGATTGAATATTATATAAATGAGAAAAAGTGGTGAGAAGAAGTGTCTCTGCACTTCAGAACAGTAGATCAAAATCCAAAGCAGATTCCAAGAAGATATCAGAGGAAAGAAAATGTGAATTATAGAGAAGATGAAATGTGGTGATGAGTGTCTTATGATATACCTCTGATCATAAGATAGATTTGATTCTATAATGGATCACTACTACTGGAGTTTAATAAACTCTAGTTGGATAGACTGGGTTCTATCAACAAGCTGGGTCTTGCAGTAAGTTGGGTCTCGCGCCAAGCTGGGTCTTGGTTGAGAGTTGGTTCTTTCTGAGGGTTTGGTTCTCCTTACTTCAGTTGGGGATGAAACAATTAGTTGGTGCTAAATAAAATCCTCTCTTACATATATTCATATTACTATGTTCATATCAATTATACAAAAGCTTATACAAACATCTGGTGTCTTTGTGTCCATTGTGATTATTATTTAATTGTTATTAATCTGTTCAATTATGTTTTAACTGATAAATTGAAAAATAAAAAGTTAGAATAGTCCACACACTAATTCACCCCCCCCTCTTAGTGTGGGCCATGTGTTCTTCACCAACATGACTTGCAGAGGGTGGTGATTCCTTCTTCCTATTCTTCCTCTTTCTATTTCGTTTAGACTTCCAGTTACTAGTAAATGTACTTTCACCAGAGACGAGAGAAGGATGAGGAGAAGACTTTGTTGATGAAGGAACATCAACATGATTCCTGTGACATAAATTTCTTAACTGAGAAGCATCAAGAACATTTGGGACATTTGGAATGGTACACAACAAAACTGGTAGTCCCACATTCAACCTAGGAATGTACAAAGTGGCCATCGAAGCGACACAAATGTTTCTGAAAAAAGGAAAAGCACAAGAATCCCCTTTTGAAGGGGTTCCTTGGTTGGTGTCATTGGGAACTTTATCCATGAATATATTATGCCCAGGTTCTCCCATTGTGGGATCGTTCAAGTTCGTAAAAGTCTCACACACTAACTCCAACGAACCAGTGTTATAAAAACAACGCCTATAAAGAGGAAGCTCCATGTTTCTAAGCAGAAGACTGAAAAATCCTCACGACCGATAGAGTGGTAGGTCTACCACTTTAGCTCAAAGACCGAAAGAAATGACTGACTAAATCACTATGGAAAACTAGGGAGCATAGATCACACACTAAAATTTCCTAAACATAAATCAAGTAGTCGACTAACTAGTGGGAAGGACAGTTACGCCAATCGACACTAGAGAAACTAACTAGTGTAAGTGCAACTCGAACACGAAAGCATCCTCCGGGTATACTCTATGAAGCATGATTCGAATTCTTCCCTAGGTACCACATTATACCCTCAATATCACCTATGTAAGTCCGTAAAATATGGGAAGCTAGGTTTCCAGCTCGCAGTCAGTTACCAGGCGGGTACAGTCGACAGTTAGGCAGATCGTAATGAGCAGGATAACAAGTTTGAAGCCTACCAAGGGTATCAAAAGCATATTGTATAGAATAAAACATAGGATCTCAAAAGGATTTGAGGTCCACAAATATCCGTAGGAAAATGTATTTGGTATTATTCCTGAGATAGACCCTCAATATACATTCCCCACTATGTTCAATTCGGCTTTGGAGGGGTTGTCTCTATTGCCTTTCCTCATGTTACCTCGTGTTTATCCCCTGTGTTAGAGGGGAGTCTCAGATAAGTTTTATGACACTGGATTTAAGCACTCCCTAACTAAGACTCCAATGTTTTATTTAACGACCTTGAAGAGTTTCCTCTCCAACCTAATTCAAGGCCCTAAAACTCTAAACTAGTTTGTGAACCCTACAAATAGAAATGTCTAATGTATTTTTAGATTGGGCATTCCTTTTAAAGGCTTTATTTACTCACAAGGTATGGTAGTGAAAATAATGGTGTTAAGACTCTTGCAAAAAATGAAATTTATAAGAACATTGGCAAAGAAAGATTATCTTTCTTATTTTTCTTTTGAAATGCTTTCAAGATGAGAAGAAAACACAACACTATGCTAATTTATTTTTCTTTTTCAAATAAAAATGCAAATAAAGAAAGAGACCTAACAAACTAAGTTTTTTTCTTTTTTCTTTTCTTCCAATCATAGCAGAACTAACAAAAGATGATAAAAGTAACTGATGAATACATGATTCGTGGCCCCGAAATTATTTTTCAAAATGCAACTCATTTTTCTTAAAATTCAAGATAAAAATAATAGGAAACACAAAAAGATTAAGGAAACAAATAAACTGGAACATATACCTAGGCTATGGCCACAAACAGAGACTCTAGACTGATTTAAGAAAGCCCTGAGAAGTATGAACTTCAATCAGGAAAGAAGCAAAATCCCTCTTTTTTTTCAAAAACTTTCATGAAACAGAGATGCGGGTTGTTGCTTTAGTAGCCTGCGTATGTACGCAAACTGTTTACTGAGTAGAGTGCATATTTATGTGGGCTGACCCAATACAGGGCACATACACTTCTGTATCTCTTCAAAAAAGAAAAGATCAAGCAATATTATAGGGCAGGGACAGCTAGTATGCACCCTGTAGGTGACCAAAATCCCTTGATAGACTCATAAAACTTGAAAGGAAAAAAAAACCAATCAAACAACCCAAAATCCATTAAAAAACCCTAGAGGTGTCTCCGGTATGGTTGACAATTCTACTAGAGGGAAAAAAAACCCTTTAACTACACCAGGGTTCAAGGTGTAGACAAAGTGAATAACTGTCTAAAAGTCAATCAATTCTCTATACTACCAAAAACATACCAAAGATAATGGAAATAAAGTAAATGGAGAAGATATCATGTAACTATACCCTTAATCCCATGTCTGGTGATGATCTCCTCAAACTTGGAAGTTCCACTGACTGCACATCTCCTCCCAAGCCTAACCCGCATCCAAAGATAGACAAACACGAACTAAAATCATGTTATTATATCCATAAGTTAGGGTTAGATATTAAGTGTCAAGTATAAATCAATAAAAATACTCAAAACACCATCATTTGGGATAGGAAAATGTGATTCTTTTATTCATAATACAAATATTATGCCTTACAATCTGAGTCAGCCACCGTTTTGCAAACCTGGTATGGGCTCCTCTTTACCATGCTCCAAGTGCACCTTGAATGGACTTCTTCTCTCAACCTCTTAATCACCTCTATGGAAGGGAATGGGATGAATGGAGGAAGAAGGGGTTGATGAGGGAATGATGAGGCAATATCTCACAAAAGACAACAATATCTTGGGCAAGGAGAGAAAGTGAAATTGGGCAGAGTTTCATTGTTCTTATGATTATCTTTGAACTGAGACCCCAACACCTCTTTTTATATGCCAAAAGGATGTTTATTTAGTTGGGTGATGGGCTATAGAAGTGAATTGGTTGGGAAACTTCCAATAGCCTGTGAGCTTCAACGAATTCCTTGCAACTTTTTAATTTTTGCAACTTCTAGAGGTATACACGTGTTGTAGTGAAGCAGCCTTAGTATGTACGCGGGCTGTAGTGAACAAGCCTAAGTATGTACACGAGTTGTAGTGAAGAAGCCCGAGTATGTACCCAGGTTGTAGTGAAGCAACCTGCATATGTACGTGGGCAATAGTGCATCAGCTTGAGTATGTATGTGGGTAGTAGTGCATCAGAGCGCGTACATGCTCCAAAAAATGGTTTTTTAATCAGAGTTCCTCAATAGTTATTTGGAAAATTGTGCAAGTAAGAGGGCCAATGCCATGTATGCATGAGTAGGGAATTTTAGGGCTATAACAATTATGTATTGTTATGTAGGAGTCTGATTCTAGTAAATAAGGTCCATGTAATAGTGTGAACACAATAAAGGTGAGAAGGTTTGGTTAAGGGTTTGTTGATATTATATTTTCAGATATAAGAACATAACATACCTAGTAAGCATGAATGGAGTCAATGCTAAGGCATATTTGAACATCATGTATTGAGCCCTAGAAAAATCCCCATGTTATGTATAAAAMCCCTTTTTAATCCATAGATATTGAATTATGACATTTCTAGTGTTATATTTGTATGTAGGATAGAACCCTTCATTTCACCCTTTCAGTATAATTGTACCCATTGTCTCCTATATATATACAAAGGAGACTTAGACTTAGGATCATCTTATCTCATCTCATAGTCTTTTGAATTGGGTGTATTGTGAAAGGAGGTTTCCCCCTAGAAGTGTATTTTATTCATTGATTGTTTATCGTTTTTAAGATGCTTGATCATAACATTTTATCATAAGGTGTCTCTCTTCTGAGACACCTTAGAATTTTCATTATAACATTTTTTCTAGGACATTCTAGACTGTGAAATTTTGAGGAGACTGAGGTGAAATATCAAGTTATAGGTGGTAAAAATTTTAAGGTTTGTTTCCATTTAATTTTTAAGATATATCCTTTAGAATATAGGGTTTGTGACTCATCCTGAAATCCATTTTAAATGAGTCATCTTGGAATTTCCACTATAACTCTTTTTCTGGGAAGTATCAGACACTAAAATTTTGTGGACCTTGAGGAGAAATGTCATAGTATAGGTGGTAAAAATATCAAGTTATGGTTCATTGTACTTTTGTAGAAATTTTCCATGGAAGACAAGGATTGGGACTAATCCTAAAATCAATTTTAAGAGAGCCATCTTGTCATTTTCATTGTAACTTTTTTCTCTGTGAAGTTTCAGACTCTGAAATTTTAAGAATCCTAAGGAGTGATAGAAAATTATATGGAAATTTTTTTAATCATTATAATTTGTATCTCATGGAAGTTGGGGTTGTTTGCAAATCCTTAAATTAGTCTTGAATAAGACACTTTGGTATTTTTTCTATAACCTTTTATTAGTTAAGGTTTAGACTATTAAATTTTTAGGAGTTTAAGAATCCATATCAGAGGACTACAAGCCAGAATTTTAGACTCAGAAGGGTTCAAAGTTTAGAGATATATCAAGAAAAATATTATTCATCCAAACATACTCAAAATTAGGGTTTGAAAGCTATGTAACTTACAATTGGCATAAATTTTGATTGGAAGATCTATTTTTGGTGATTCAAAGTTTGTGATAAAGATAAAAAAGAGCAGTAGTGTAAGGTACCATATATATTATAATAGCTAAAAAAAAAATATTGCAGAGAATAAAAAAAAAAAAACACAATAGATGATCCAGATGGATTTGTGTGGCCTCCCACCCATTCCAGCTGGCTCACTTTTGTTGTTTGTTTCCTAGTTTTCGGGTCCCTCACTTTCGGGGTCTTTTTGAGGACCTAAACAACATTTTTAGGGCTTGCCACAATTAGACAATACACGAAATCATAGTTTGATAGAAACATGTGTATTCCTCGGATATACCTTTCCAATGGGATATCATGCACCTAAAATGAAGATTGTATGCAAAATTTACGACTCCAGGAAGTTGATGTACTAACTTACCCAAACGGGGCCCACATGACTTTTGGCGCTTCATATCCTAGGGTTAGGTTTTTGGATATCTAGGGTTTTTGATATTCTTTTTTATTGTAAAAATTCCTTCAGAACCTCATTGTAATCATGTTCTTGCGAATGAGCGCATCCATCACATCTCTTCTCAAAGATAAGTCACCACCATGCTGACAAGCTTGTTTTCCACTGCATTTTACAGCTTGAACTTATTTCCTTATTGAATAGAAAACAACTTTATTGTATATCTATTATTTTGTGTTAAGTATATTTTGATAATAATCTGTATTCATTTCATTCTTCTGATAAAATCCATATCAGTGGTATCATAGCGGTTTGCTCCTTGTTCTTCTTAATGCATGTCCACAACAAGGTCATGTTACAAATAATTGGGTCTCGAGCTTGTTTCTATTGAGGAAAAAATATCTCGCAAGCCCAAACTACCTCTCATGGAAGGAGAAAAAAGACGATGGGATAGGATATACCTTCAAAATGTTTTTCCAGGAATCCCTCATGCAACAAAGGAACGATATGATAGTTAGTTTTGTGCAAATCCTTCGGTGACTACCAACGGGCAATGCATCTTCCTCAAATGGAGGTGTCGCCCCCTTCAAGGTACAAATCAACTTCAATATTCCTATATTTGAAGGTCAAATAGACGCATATGCTCTAGACAAATGGTTGAATCTGCTAGAAGGGTATTTATCTGTACATAACTTCTCGAATAGAGAAAATATCACTTTTTCACTCCTCAAAGTCATTCCCCATGTCAAGGAGTGGTGGGAAACTTTCTGCGAGCAAAAGGAAATAGATGAACCTTAATTATTTACAGTCCCTATCATCTAGGAGTTCTTCAGGGATGCTATTAAGGAACAATACTACCCTATTGGAAGTTATGACAACCTGTACAAAAAATGGACCACACTGTGGGACGAAAGAGACCAAGTAGTGCCTGAGTTCACAAATATATTCCATAACTTATGAACCAAGATGGCTATCAAGGATTCTGAGTGACATCTAGTGCTCAAGTATCACGATGGTCTTCATAGATACATACATGATGAAATGGAGTTTATGGACATCTCATCCTTGGTCGTGACCTATCGATATGCAGTCAAAATCGAGCAGAAGCTCAAAAAAAAGACGTGGAAATTTGGGCTTGGGAACCCCTCTCAGAAAAAGATAGGAAAGGGAAGCCCCAAATCACAGAACAAGGGACAGAGAAAATATGGATAACCTCAAGACAACCAGTCCATGATATAAGAAAAGAAGCACACTGAAGAGAAAAATAAATATACCAGGAAGTGGTGTGAATTCCATAAGAGACCCTTGCATAACACTGTTGATTGTTGCTCAAATAAGTTGTTGGTTTCTGAGGTGAAAGACTCGAAATAAGATGGGGGTTCTGACTCTGAGTTAGAACTAGAAAGGGGGAGATGGATCATTGACACAAAACCTAATTCTACCATTTCTACCACCAAGCTCCAACCTAGTGAACCAGACGAGCCAAAGGAAGGTGAACACCTTTTTCATTCACATATGTGGGTGAGAGGTACCCCACTACAATTCATTGTTGATAGTGGTAGCCAGAATAACATCATATTAGCAGAGGTTGTCAAGCAACTTGCCCTTCTAACAACATCTCACCCACAACCCTACACCATCGGATGGATTTGTCGAGGAAGCAACATCCGCGTCAACCAACAATGTCGCCTTCCATACGACATCAATCCCTTTAAAGAAAATGTATTGTGTGATGTTTCCCTCTCAAATTTTGTAATGTTTTTTTCTTCCAACCATATTTATGGAAACTCACTGTTGTATATGAGTCTAAGCCTCGTAGTGTTATCATTACTTTGAACAAGAAATTACATAGGATGATTGAGCCAGTCCCACCTAGTGATATTTCCTTGATCTCTTCCAAGAAATGCATGAAGATCATCTCTCAGACGAGTAAGTTTGTCTTCTTCATGATTCTCTCTCAGAATGGGTGAAATATTGCAACCACATACAGGATCTTCACAACCGACCTCTCCACACAATAGAAACAAGTGGATAAGGTCATGAAAGAATACTTGGATATATTCTCCTCACCTATCGAGGTACCTATGCACTATCAGGTCAAGCATCCCATCGATATGACCCCCGATGCACCACTTCCCAATGGACTAGTCTTTCGCCACTCTTTTTTAGAGAATGAGGAGATCAAGCGATAGATCCAAGAACTTCTCCACAAGGGGCACATATTTCCTAGCTCATTTCCTTGTGGAAGCCCAATCATGTTGGTAAAGAAGAAATATGGAACCTGACGACTCTACATTGATTATCGGGCACTAAATAAAATCACAGTCAGAAACTGGTGCCTATTTCCCTGAATTGATGACCTCCTTGATCAACTCATGGGGGACAAATACTTTAGTAATATTGATCTAAAGTCTGGCTACCACCAGGTCTCGATAGAATAAACAGATGTATGGAAGACCACCTTCAAGTCTAAGGAATGTCTTTTCAAATGGTTGGTCATGCCCTTTGGTTTGAAAAATTCTCCAACCACTTTCATGAGGATGATGGAAAATATCCTATGACCATTCACAAACAATTTTGTAGTGGTGTATCTGGATGAAATACTCATTTACAATAAGACTTGGGCAGAACACTTGCAACATATTAAACAGGTTCTGCAAACCTTGCGACAACACAAGCTATAAGCCAACTTGGAAAAATGATCCTTCGATATGGACAGGGTCCATTACCTAGGCTACATCATTGATCAACATGGCATACATGTGGATTCAACCAAGATCCAAGTGATTTGTGATTGGCCAACCCGAAACACACTCACTGATCTTCAGAGCTTCTTGGAGCAATTTGTGTGGGTCCAGCCCCAACAACAAGTGTTTGATGATTTTTATAAACCTAAATTGCACCACACATGCTTACCTGGCATCATGCCATATCATATCCCTTCTTTGCCAAAGCACTATTGAACAACTCTTTGAAAATACTCTTTTATAAAGGCCCACGTTCCCTACTCCATTACTACACCCGTGTACACGCTGGCCGACCCAAAACAGCCCGCGTAGACGGACAAAAGTACGAAAAAAGGAAAGTTGCTGACGGAACACAAAAGATATGGGTGAGTTAACTGAAACTCCTAGCCATGCATGGCCGAGGGTTCATCCAAATACCTATCTCCTTCTAGCCTATAAAAGAAGGGGTAGGGGTCCCATTTGGAGGGGAAAAAAATATAGCAAAGAAACTCTGCCCATTTGCGTATTCCCATTGTTCCAACCCTTTAGCCTTTCCTGATGCCAAAGGAGATACAAAGCAAAGCAGTTGGAGGACAATAGAAGAGGAGCCCGGAATTAGGTTCGTGGAGTAGTTTCCGGTCTCAACTTTTGTAAGTTGACTCATTCAAAGTAATAAAGAAAATGCTTTTCCCGTCCCAATTTATGAACTTTTTATAGTTTGATTAGTATATGTTTGGATTTCTAACCCGTTAGTATATAAGTAAGATGCATGCGTATTTGTTGCTTGTCTTGTATGTAGGTCATCTTTGGAAGGAGTATTGCGAACAAGTAATCAAGTACAACAGAGGGTCGACATCAAATGTTGGGAACGAGGTAGGTTGATCTTTCAATGCATTTACTAAGAAAAGGGGATTTAAATCTAGGGATGAAGGTAGAAAGTAGTTTTTCTTCGGTCATATCTGCATGCAAAGTCTAAACTCTATTTGCTAGTCCGTAGGGAGATTTCCCCCAAAACAGAATTGGCGACCATACTAGGGACACTCTCTAGGGTTTTAGGAATTTTATTTAGTTTTTGGGTGGTTTTAAAGACTAGTTTTTAATGCCTATTTTTTCTTTTAGTTTCTATAAGGTCTGAGCTAGCAGGGAGTCTGGTTTTCCATACCAGATTTCCCTATCTTTTGCTTGACTATGTTTTTCAGGACCCACAGAGGTATACACAGCCTACATAAAGTCTGCACGCATGTACCCATGCCCTACTCTCTTATAGCCTGCGTGTGAACGCTAGCTGAAGAAGTAGCAGTAGCGTGTAGAGTTCAGAGAACTTATGGGGCAGTCATCCTCTTCCCTGTCAAAATCACACATTCTTAGGGGGTTTTCTGGAATTATGTTTGAGTCTTGGTTGTTTGTAGTCCTATCTCAGATTGTTTTTTCTTTATCATTTTTCCTTACATTATTTTTTTTCTGTTAAAAAGAGTGTCCAAGCCTTCAAGGGATCCTGGTTATCAATATCAGTGGTCTCTTCCTGGTTTGGTCTGTCTGTTTTCATTTTTTCTCAAAGTTTAGATATATATGTGGCATGTACAAGGTTAGCCCATGTGTACACACCCTCTGTCTCTATCTAGCGCACATTCACACGCGTGATATTAGAGTAACAGTCGTGTGCTTGTACATGATACTTGTTGTTGAGGGTAAGGCAGTCATCCTTTCCCTTGATAAGAATTATTCCTCTCAAGTGTTTGAATCTTTGTCTGAGCAGTCAGTAGCTTAGGATTAATCTTACCCTTAGCTTTCTTTTACTCATTTAAAAAGTTGTCATAAAAATAAAATAATTTTTAAGGTTTTTAGACAAGTGTGAGAGTCATTTTTTTTTTAAATTGCTAGTGTGTGATTTTTGACCTGATTCTTTGCGATCTGTGATTAGGCTAGAATTGCTTTTCTTGGTTTTTGCTTGTTGGTATTTTTCCTTTTTGCTTTACCAATCATTTAAATAAATAAAAAAATCTCTTTTCATTTTCTTATTTGGTTGAAGAGTGTGTTTCTGCATTATTAGCCAGGGAGAAGTCATTTTTTTTTCATAAGTTTTTGCAATTTACTTAGATCATAAGTAGCTTGTAGTCAGGTGAAATTTCTTTTGAGTTTTCTATCCAAAATATTAGAAAATTAAAAATGTTTTGAAAAGTTGTTGAAATTTTGCATTAAGTAAAAGTTTTGTTTTCAGCTTTTTAATTCATTTTTTTCTTTTGTCTTTTACACCTCATCAGTTTCACTTTCATACCCCTTGACGTAAGACAAAGCCATAAAAATAACGATAAATTTAAAATCTACTAGAATTTTATGTTTGTAGGGTTCACCAACTAGTTCAGGATTAGGGCCTTGGATTAGGTTGGAGAGGAAACTCTTCAAGGCCATTTAAAATCAAACATTGGAGTCTGATTTAGGGAGTGTCTAAGTCCGCTGTCATAAAATTTATCAGGGACCCCCCCTCTAACAAAGGGGATAAACACGAGGTTGTGTGGGAAAGGTAGCGGAGAGAACCCCTCCAAAGATGGACCAATCGTAGTGGAGAACACATATAGAGGGCTTGTCTTGGGATTCCGTCGTTTTCATTTTCCACGGGGCTTCATGGGTATCGAATCCATTCGATGTCCTCAGTTGTCTTCCAGACCATTTTCTCTTGATACCCTTGACAGGTTTCAGGCTCGATACCCTGCTCATTGTGGTCTACCCGACTTTCGACTGTACCTTCCTGGTGACTATTTGCGCGCTGGAAACCTAGTTGCCAATCTTGTTTAGGGACATATACAGGGGACTATGGGGATATACCATGGTACCTGGGATAGACATTGGGCCATGCTTTGAAGAGTATACCCGGAGGGTGCTTCCATTTTTGAGTTCCACTTGCACTGGTAATTTTCTCTAGTGTTGGTTGTTGTAACTGTTCTTCCAATTAATTTAGTGTTTGCCTGTCTTATCTTCTAGGGTATTTTTTAGTGTGTGTTACTTTTGACCGTTTAGACTAACTTAGAGTGTCTTGGATCTTCTCACACAGTGGAGGATCCCAAGCTCCACTGGTCACGAAGGCTTCTTGGCCTGTCGGCGGTTACACTGGAGCCACCCCCACCACCATTAAAGTGAAAGCTAGACCAACAAGGGTCTTTTGAAGCAACCGGGTTACAAGCCATTATGCCCGACCAACCCCTGGAGGAATCACCCATTTTGGACCTTGAAGCAAATGCTCTTGGCCCAATTGAAACCCCAACCACTAATTTCTTGGCAACTTTCATCTAACCAATTCAATTTTATGAGCGCCAGACAGTGTTGCACACAGCAATGGAAACAAATGTTGTTACTCCTTCTGGGAATTCTTCAATTCCCACCATGGTTGTCACCACAGGAGAGATTTCACCTCCTAACCCACCATCGTCAGTCCGAGCCACCATGGTCTTGACCATAACTACTTCTCATAGTGGTCCAATCCCATCTTTAGCGGCGGCCACAACCCCTTTCACACCAAGTGCGAAAGGCCCTCCATTCTCATACGGGATGCCTCGTTCGGGTACAAGTCCTGTACTTTATTACTCCACTTTATAGAATTTAGGTCTAGGGGAAGGGAGCTCTAGCACTCCTCTGCAAGGTCACATGGGGGGCACTCCTACTCCTTTCAATGCTTTCCCTTATGGAGGAGGTCATATCCCTCCTTCATCGCCTTCACTCAATGGCTCACATCAACAATCCACCGGGCAACCTACACACAATAGTTTATTTGGAGCTGGGAGTCAAGGACCACCTTCGCATAGTATGCCGATAGGTTCGACACCATTGTCTTTGAATGGAACATTTGGTAACAACAACTTCTCATCAGCTGCTTTCCCGACTAGGGGCAACCCCATTTTTGGACAATCTACTCCTATGTAGGCTACTATTCCTACATAGGGGGAAAACCTAGCAGGACCCTGGAATTTAGGGTATGGATCTGTTCCCTCGTCCGGAATGTCGATTTGGGGTAATTCTTTCCACAATCAATGGAACCCCAGCCAAACTACTATGCCTATCCCCACGGGACCGGCATGGGGTAACCCTTCCCAAATTCCTTCAAATATAATGCATTCCCAACAATCTATGTCCTATTTGGGAAATCAACCGATGATGTCTCCACATATGCAAAATCCATACGCTGGCCAAGGCCATAGTTTCTACCAAAATTTGGGCCAGCAGGCAAACTTTTCTTGGCAACCTGGTGCCAGTCAAACTCCAGGCCCCTTTTTCCCAGGTTATCACCAACAACCCAAGCTACCTTTCCTGGCGACTTTACACTTGCCAGATTTGACAAGGTTGTTGAATGACCCTATTTGTCATGATCCACGTTGTCCTCCTATGATGATGAAGTTGCCTTCGGACATTCCAAAGTTCGAAGCCAAGCCTAACGAAGATCCAGGAGATCATGTGACTACCTTACATATTTGGTGCTCATCTAACTCCTTGAAATATGACTCCATATAGTTGCAATTGTTTCAATGTACTCTAATTGGGAGTGCCACAAAATGGTACATTGAGCTCAATCACTCAAGATACTCTTCTTTTGGGGAACTGGCGATGGCTTTCCTGAACCATTTCCAGTTACCTATGAGATACGATGTTGGTACAGAGCTGGTTGCCAATTTCAAACATAAAACAATGGACCATATCTCAGATCACATCCGAGAATGGAGACGTTGAAAGAGTTTAATCAAGGTACCAGTCCCACCATCATTCCTGCTTGAGTGATTCCTTAAGTCTTTGGTCCTGCAGTTATCCAAAGACGTTGCGACGTCAAGAGTTTTCTCCGAAGAAGACGCCATCATGAGGGATCAACAGTTTGAGCTCATCTATTCTCATTCTGGTTTATTATACAACATCTTGCCAGATGCGCCATGTTCAATACTAGATAAAACTAGACAGAAAGATGGACCACATGCTGATGGTATTGTTGGTTCAGCACAAACAAAGCTCGCTGAGAAATTGACGAAGCAGTTGCAACAGTTATCTATACAACACATAGTGGCCAGCCAAACTACTTCTTTGGTTGCTCCCCCTACCAAAACATCGGAAGTACACACAATGCAGTTGACTAACCCAAAGGCCACCCAGCAGCCTGAAGGGAAGAAAAAACAATGAAAGAAGGGTAAGGTGGGTAAAAAACCCAACGATAATGCTGGTGGGAACAACACTGAAAAATGGAAGGCGAGGTATCCATGCAAATTGTGCGCAGAAGACCACCTGAACCATCTATGTACTCGACTTGCAGAGGCCCAAAAATTTGTCACACAACAACAACAGACAGTGTTGACTAATCCATTTCAACATGGGAAAAATCTAACTCAAGCCTCTGCAAGCATGTAAGGGGCAGCCAAGAACCCTGCCCACCTCCGAACAACCTCGCATCCGCAAATGTATATATGCTTAGGAGTGATGCTTTTATATTGACTAGAGCGCATGACTATAGTAAACCAAGTGCTTCTAAGAAGGGTAAAGAAGCTGACCTCCCATCTCTTCCTCTACAGATTGAGAAGACGTTGGGAGAAACAATGACACGCATTCCAAAAGGTGCATTTAAAAATGCTTCTCATAACCCAAACACAAGGGTCTCCCATAACTACTCTGTGGTGGAGGATTTATCACAAACCCCTTGTGCAATGTCTACTTTAGAGGTCCTCCAAATCTACCCTTCTTAGAGGAAATCCTTGTTAACCGCTTTAGGCTCTACCGAGAGTTGTAGTTTGGGTACCATCATGTTGGATACAACTGACTTAAAACCTCATCTGCCTTACCATGTAGTGTTTCAGATAGTAGTGGCTTATCCCACAAAATTTTTTACTCGAAATATCTTTCGCACGGTGGTTGATGAGGGTGCCTCGACATGCATTATGTCGTTGGCATGTTGGAAGGCCATTGGCTAGCCCATTTTATCTCCATCACCTACTCTCCTCACTGCTTTCGACGGTCATTCGTTCTGACCACATGGCATCGTTCCTTCTTTCCTCATGTAGTTAGGAGGGAAGATCGTGTGTGTCGAAGTAGAGGTAGTTGATGCTCCTCTCGACTATAACCTCTTGTTAGGGTGGAGTTGGACTTATGCTATGCAAGTTGTGGTTTCTACAGTTTTTTGGGTCTTGTTGTTTCCACACGAGGGCCGGATAGTGACCATCGATCAATTGTCTTTCTCTAGACCTGACCCAGCTTTGGGGGCATCCATGGTCCCGATGATTGATAATCCTCAACCAGGTGTCATCAACGTAGGAGTTGGTTTGTGCCCATCCTTGATGGGTACCTTTGATTACCCACCTCCTCACGGCGATATCAAATTTATATCCAATCACCATAAGGTTGATATTTTTCAAGTTTCATCATTCTGTACGAATTATTTTGAGGATCCGTGGATACTTCCTTCCCCATCAGCCATGATGGATGAGATAGGTCACCCTAGCATTTCCATGCCCTTATCTTCCACTGAGGTAGTGTACTCTTTAGTCTAGTATGCTTCAACTAACCCTGATCCGACTCCTGCACAAGAGTTAGATCCACTTCTAGAGCCTATTTGGGCTAAGGGTTCTCTCGCTAACATTGATTCGTTAGACTTAGTCTTTCCTTCTAATGAAGTAGTAATCAAAGCAATGACTAGTCCAGACAGACCTTGGGATGATCTTCATCACAGATCATATTTTCTCCCAGAGTTAAGCCAAATTGAAGCAGGAGAATTCACCATAACCATGATGGGAGATCAATCGTTACCTATTAATCTCTTAGCTACACACGAAATTTATGTTGAGGGAAATATGGAAACTATCATTGAAACCATACCAATCAACATCTCTCGAAACCCTGGCATCATGGAGAATGTCTTTGTCAGAGAGGATTGCTCCCCTAAAGAGATTCAAATCTACACAGATCTTTTCAAAGAATTCCATGATGTGTTTGCCTGGTCTTATGAGGAAATTCCAGGTATCAATCCAAAAATAGTTGAACATGAGATCACAACATATCCTGATGCCAAGCCTGTTCGACAGAAGCTTCGTCCAGTTAATCCTAAGAAATAAGTATCCATCAATATTGAGGTTGAGAAATTGATAAAGGAAGGTTTTATCTATCCTATCCATTTGACCCAATGGGTGTCAAATCCTGTGCTGGTCAATAAAAAACAAGGCACGATTCGTGTATGTACCGATTTCTGTGATTTGAACAAGGCATGTCCCAAAGATAATTTTCCAACACCATTC
>SNQJ01S0068720.1:0-15055 GCA_010110895.2 Picea sitchensis | reverse complement strand
CACAATCCTTCAACTTCAGAGTCTACAAGGCAAGGCGAACTTTTTACGATGCTTCATCGCCAACTATGCCGAAATCACCAAGGGATTTATGCACTTACTGAAGAAAGATGTTCCTTTTTACTGGGATGATGCCACTCAATGCTCTTTCAACACATTAAAACATGCCCTCACAACTGCCCCTCTGCTCCAACCACCTAACTATAACAAAGATTTCTTATTATATCTGACTGCAGCAGAGTCAACCATTCGCATGGTTTTAGTTCAGGAAGATGATTTGTTCTCAAAATACGTGATCTATTACCTGATTCGAGGCCTTGTAGGACCGGAACTCAATTATTCTCATATTGAAAAACTTGCGTTGGCAGCAGTTCATGTTGTTCAACAGTTTCGTCATTATGTTCTATTTCACAAGACCACCGTCATTGTTGTCGTGAATCCATTCCAGTACATGTTGACACGACAGGTAATAGGTGAAAAAATTAGTAGATGAATAGTCATCCTCTAGGATTTTGACTTAGACTTCATTTCAACAAAGTCGAACAAGTCATTGATCTTCACAGAGCTTATTTCAGAACTTCCGGTTGAGTCAGGTGACGTTGTGCCTGAAGAATCGCCTATTTGGGGAGATATGTTTTTTATCACATCTTTAGATCCCTAGTATAGAGATATACTTATCTATCTCCAGACTTTGAAGTGCCCCACTTCTGCTTCTCGTGATGAGTGTCAGTGTATACGCCATCAAGATAAGAATTATCTCATACTCAATGATACATTGTATTGGAGAGGTGTAGACTGCATCTTATGTTGATGTCTCACACATGAGGAGGCAGTTATCATGCTCAACGATTTCCATACTGGATCTTGTGGTGGTCATTTTCCTGGGTTGGCAACAACCCAAAATATTCTACGAGCATGTTACTTATGGCCAACACTTATCAAAGATTGTATCGAATCGATCAAGAAGTGCCATCCGTGCCAAATCTTCTCTCGGAAGATGAGGGCACATCCTGCTCCCATGTTTCCTATCATCACAGTTGGTCCCTTCACCAAATGGGGGATTTATTACACTACTTGCAACCCCCCTTTAGCAAGGGGGCATTTCTATATCATCGTAGCTATCGACTACTTCACAAAATGGGTGGAAGCTATGCCAACATTTAAAGATGATGGAGAGACTGCAGCTCTCCTTTTATTCAACCAGATCATAGCAAGGTTCAGTGTCCCGAGGGAGATTGTCACTGACCATGGAAGTCACTTTTAGAATCAGATGATGACCAAATTAACATCAAATCTTGGGTTACGGAAAGAACATTCATCACCCTACTATTCCCGGGCTAATGGGTAGGTGGAAGCTGTAAACAAAACTCTTAAGACTATTCTACAGCGAACTATCAATTCAGCCAAGTCAAATTGGCATTTGATGTTATACTTGGCATTATGGGCTTATCGAACATCTGTTAAGACTGCAACCAGTTTATCACCTTTTCAACTCATTTACGGGCTGGAGGTAGTCTTTCCCAACGAATGTCAGATCCCGTCTCTAAAATTGGCAGTACAATTATTGCCCGACAATTCTCCGCTCGAAGAACGGTTAGTATACCTTGAGCAACTCAATGAATAGTGTCGTGATGCATCCCTGGCCAATGAGGATCACAAACATAAGGTCAAGTGTCAATATGATAGGTCTGTTCATCCTCGACTTTTCTCTGAAGGTGACCTTCTCCTAGTCTATGACCAAGATAAGGACCCCCTGGGGGTAGGCAAATTCAAACCCATGTGGTTCGAGCCTTTCATCATAAAAGAGGTATTAAAAAAGGGCACCTATCGTCTGGTTGATTTTGAAGGGAATGCTTTGGTGGAGCCTAGAAATGGGCTCTACCTTAAGAAGTATTACTCATAGGCAGGTCATTGTGGGTAACTTTTTGTAACATATGTATAGTCTTTGTAGTATTACTTTTTTGTTTCTTTTAAATGTTATGGATGTGTCATTGATGTTATCTTTCGTCAATATGGTATATGTCAAGTGATTCCGAGGTGTTCATTGGGTATGTAGATGGTGCTAGTCGGCACACTCGGAGGCTTGCCTCCGCAGCTTGGGTAATCTTTACACCTCAGGGCCAGTTGTTATCCTCCGAAGGTATATGCTTAAGTGACACCACAAATAATGTCGCCGAGTACAGTGCAGTTATTGAGTTGCTTTGTGATTCTTTGTCATTTGGTATCTCTCATCTCTGGGTCTATCTCGATGCTCAATTGGTTGTGTCTTAGTTAAACAGAGTATACCGGGTTTAGGATCCAACTTTACACTGACGATTCCTCAGGGTACGTCTCTTAGAACGAAACTTTTATTATATTACATATTTTCATGTTCCTAGGAGATTAAACCAAATTACAAATCCTCTAGCTAGTCAAATTTTAGATTGGCATATTGCACACATATGAAAGAACATTGACATAAGCATGTAAACACATTTTTGCACACATGATCCATAAGACACAAAATACCAAAAAAACCATATATAATATCATAAAAGTAACCAGAGTACATAGATGGACGCAAGCGCCTCAAAAATAGGACCAATAACGAGTCACGGGGCTTATGCCCTCAAACAATGTATACAGGTAGTGCTCGTGGCACATAAAATGTCTAAATAGGTTCAGGTCCTATGGGCCCTGTTATACTGGTCCACAGCATGGGGTAAACGCCTAAACAATCGGACCCATGTGATGCAGGAGCATCACTGACTCATGAAGGGAGCCATCACATCAAGCGGAGATGAGCTGGACAAACCAACCCAAATTTTTGAAAATGCTTTGGGATTGTTGCACAAGTATTTAATGAAGCCATTTATGAAGGCACATTTGTATATTGTATTGGACCTTGAGCCTTTAAGCTCTCGTCCTTTGGTAGATAGTCGACATTTAATTTAGTTAATGCTGGTAGATAGGATTTTAATTCTAGATTTGATAGCCTAGAGTTTGAGAGGGAAAACGGATATAGACACCCTCATTGTACCATTGTAACATAGTGGAAGCATTCAGGAGAAGAGAAGAGCAAGCAGAGAACAGTGTATGAAGAACACCCATGTACAAGCATTTTGAATTAATAGAAGAAAGCTTTGATTCAAATTCATGGTTTGTGTTGTTTCTCTGTGTATATTGTTGATGTGCTCATGAATGTTTGCTTCTTGTCATACATTTTCTTTTATATGTTGTGTATGTGATTTCATGTTTCAAACTGAAGTTTGAAGGGGATATGGAATGAGTTTCAATTGTTTCTCTATCTGAGCCAGGAGATTCCTGCAAGGTGTGCAGTCGAAAATCATCCGCAAGGAGTGCGTTGATGGAGGCTCAGGTAGTTTAACTCTTGTTCTTATTCACCCAGAAGTGAGATTGGGTTGTTGAATCCGTGCAAGGAGTGTGCAGGCTGAAGAGGAAGTCTCAGTCGTGAATCTGAGAAGAAGGAAATCGAAGACTGCTGCTGCAGGAGTGCGCAGAGTCGGAAGGATTCAACACTTGGGAGTTGTTGTATGTTTGCTACAAGGAGTGTGTGCAAGTCCCTCTGAAAGAATCAGAGTGGGAAAGCTCAGGAGGTATAGAACCTTTGAGATATCGTTAAAGGAGAGCACATGAATTTTGTGCCGTGGAATGTTCGAGCAAGAGTTGCAAGTGCAGGTGTTGGAGGGCAAGTTCTGAGAAGGAATACTTAGCCATTCTCAAGAAATCTTCAAGGAGGAGGAACCGACGGCCCAGATCTTGTGGCGAGGGTAAAAAAAAATCCCGTTAGTCGTTGGATTTTCTGAAACAGCGGCGAGGTTGCAGTTATATCTAGGAGGACGAGCCCAGAAGATTGTGATCCGTTGGATCAACAGTCAATTTTCCCGCCAACCATAAGATTTGGCAGTAGTTGCGCCGAGGTTAATCCCTAGTGAACAAGGAGAGTTCTGGGGAGGCATTGGGATATTGGAGGCATCGGTGTTTTGGAAATCAAGAAGCTCGAGACCCCTCAAGTCTCGAAACACTGACGGAGATCCTAGCCATTGATCTCGGTAGGACACACATCGGTATTCTGGCGAGGCATCGGGATATTGAAGGCATCGGGGTTTTGAAGGTCGAGAGAACTGAGACCTTTCGAGTCTCGAAACACCGATGGAGATCCTAGCCATTGATATTGATAGGACACGCATCAGGCATCAAGAGAGGAGTCGGGATTTAACACATCGTGGATTCCGGGAGTGAATAAATCGTTGCATTAGAAATCGCGATCCGCAGAATCCCGATAAGCTCAGAACCGTCCATTAGCAGGGACACGTGTCAGGAGATCCGAGGAAGTCGTGGATCGGAGTATCAGGGTTTTTGGAGACAAGAAACTCTTGCATTTTGGAATCGTGATCCATGATATCTTGACAAGATTTGAACCATCCATCAACGAGGACATGTGGCAAGAGATCCCGAAGAGTCAGAGTTTGGGGCATCGGAGTTTCCGAAAGCAAGAAACTCTTGCAACGTGAAGTCGCGATCCACGATATCTCGGCGGGAGAGTCATGTGGTCCACAGTTGAAGATAGTGGAGGACAGGTGTCACCCCATATCAGGGATCAGGACTTGGGGAGTTCCGTGAACAAGTGCAATGGAAATCGCGATATCACGATACGCGATTTCCCGATCACCACAGGAGTGTGGGCCACAGGTGCTAGAGCAGAGGACAGGTGGAAATTTGTATTGGAGTTCGGGGAATTGAAAGTCCTGTGCACATGAAAATGGGAATCGCGATATCCCAATACGCGATTTCCCGACAGATACAAGGATAGAGTGGGGACCACCAGGGTCAGAGAGGTGAATAGGTGTCGCATCCACACCGAAGTATCAGTGTATCGAGAATCGGGGATTTGTAAAGTAAGTTGTCGACGACAACGCAAGTGCCCATTTTCCGATGGGAGAAGTCTCGAAAAAAGTCAATAACCTGTGTTTGGAGCCATCGGGTTTTTTAGGGATTCAAAGAGATCTGAATTCGCGGCCACGAGAATCGCGATCACGCGAAGTCCAATTTCCCGATTCGAAAGGGGATTCCATTGAAGAGAACTCTGTGGGTACTGAGAAGTACCGATAAGGGAGTTGAAGAACATTTCAGTTCTTCATGCCTAAGGAAGAGAAGGTCCTGTGGAAGCGTACGTGCCCTGGGTGGCGTGTTTGCGTCACCATGTCCGAGGTGCCCCCACTACATGAGGCTGCATAGATGGCAGCACGTCCTCAATCTCCGCCATCGGGACTGTGCGAGTGAGTGCAGTAAAGTTCCACTCAGCTCATCTAAGTACTCTCTCAGCCTCCTCGGTTGGGAGGTCTCCTACTATTGTTGGTCCCCCGAGAGCGGCAGCTGCGGCCCCTGGATGAGGACGACGCCTGTTCCTTGCATAATCGGCAGGTCGCACGGGTCCCACATCTGCATGCAACAAACGCATATCCGTCAAATACTCTGGCATATAAAAAAAATGATATATATAAAAAAAACAACATAAAAATCACATATACAAAAAAAAACTCTACAAAGGTGGATACTTACCCATCTCCCCTCACTCCTCACTAGGAGGCACAGGTATCTCAGGATCTCTCGAAAACTCTATCCATGCATATGGGTAATCCTTGATCACAGGGATCTGCCGTGACAGCCATGCAAAAAAGTCATCATCGAAGGACTCATTGGTCCTTCCACCACCCTGTCGTAGCAGTAATACTGCCCATCTACATACAACAGGAAAAGAGGCCTAATTTCCTTGTACCACTACCCGAGGACTAAAGCTTGGAACTCTCTCAAAAAAGAAGGAACACAAAATAGTCCCGAACCCAAAGTTCCTCTGTGTCCGTTGACGACAATCTGTCAATTGCCTCTTCATACACTCCAGTAGTGTGGTACTCTAGTCAAAAATTTGTGCATTCAATCACTGGATAGCACAGTTCATCTGTGCGCGGGACGCCTGATGCAAGGTCGCCGAACCGATAATCCACCCAATGAGCAATAATATCGCTTGCAGCAATAGGTTAGTAATCTTACTTATGGGCACTTGGGAGCTCAAACGATTTGTCCCAGCCTCATAGTGCAGGGCTATCCATTCTACTATGTTATGAGGCCCTGATGGAAACGTCCTGAAATTGATTGGTTCCCCTCTCCTTGAGAGGCCAGTCAAAAAGTAGATATTCTCGATGGTAGGCACCAATGATTGCCCCTCTAGCATGAAAGACTCTACATCAGGGTACCAATAGTCAACCAAGGCATTCAGTAGCCTCGGTTGTGCCCGCATAAATGGACACAGGAAGAACTTTAGCAAACCACATTGCATCAACGCAGCCACAACATTCATATCTCCCGCAACCAACTCACCAACTTCTTCATGCTCCCTTTCCCTCTAGTGGACATACATCCTACCAAAACAACCAAGTTTAGGATGGTGAGTGAGTGCTCTTTAGTTCTTTTTGTTTATAAAGGGAGGTCCACGCGTGTTGTCTAGGTGACAGTCGCATGTACACGTGGGCAGTTTTTACTCTACTCGAGTGTACATGCGGCTTGTCCAGAGACAACCCGCGTGGACCTAGGGCTGACCTTTTAAAGGTCGACGCCCACCCAAAAAATGAAATGAAAAGAAAAAATAAAGAATTGAATAGCTAGATAGGGGAATTTGTACTTACTTGGTCCAGACGAAAGTTTGTTTCATCCACTGTAGCTCCTGGAATCACCGTTTTTATCAAAGGGGGTCTTTTGGCTCTAGAGTCAATTGTCCAAATCAACAATGGTGATAATGAGCTGCCAGCTTCTATTTATATATTTTTTGGCCTCTTTTTGTCACTTTTTTGGCCTCCCTTATCAGTTTCTTTATACCAAAAACTATTTAGAGTGATTCAGGAGTTATAGGGGAAGGATTTGATCAGGTATTAGGACATCTTTTTTGAGTTTTGAGTAAATTTTGACGGTCCATGAAATTTTTTTCGACGATCAACTTGAGCATATAGGTTAGGTTTCTACCCTGATTTTTGTATCTCGTTGTATTTTTCATTCGCCTAGGATCGATCCCATCAGATTGTGACATGAACCATCATCTCTACTTCATAAGTGTCACAATTTGGCGGTAGAGCTTACCGGAACATGGATGCCCTAGGTAGATCCTGGTTGCAATATAGCATTCATGCTATCTCTAGAAACACTATAGGCTTGAAAGTCCTTATAGTCTTTCTTGAATATGAGTTTGAGCCTCATTTGCATGATTCTTCTTCACTCTTGACCTCACCCTCAGGACTCCCAAAAAATAGCGGGTCTTCTTTTAAGCCCTTTTCAGACCCGCTAAATATGAAAATATTGTCGAGTGATCTTGTGGCCTTTCACGCTCGTTAAACTGAAATTTGAAGTCACGTCTATCCAGCGATAGTTTACCCCTTTTTCGGTCCAGACGGTCAACTGTACGAACAAAGGTATACTCTATGGAACTTCAGCTCTATAGAAGAGTACTCTTAGGTATAATTTTATCCTTTTTTTGGGCCTAAGAGACTAAACTTACGAAGAAGGAACCCCAACGGAGTCCATAGTTAAGCTCTTTTTAGACTCCCTAAAATTGAAAAGATTGTCGAGTGACCTTATTCTTTCACACTCGTTAAATTGGTCCAAAAGAACAATCCTAACGGAGTCCATAGTTAAGCTTTTTTCAGACTCCTTAAAAATGAAAAAATAGCCAAGTGATCTTGTCCTTGTCACACTCATTAAAATGGTTTTGAATCGATGTCTTATCGGTGCTAGTTTACCCCTTTTTCAAATCGACTAGACTATATTCGAAAAAGGTACCCCAATGGAGTCTCCTTTTATGTTTTTTCAGACTCTCTAAATATGAAAAACCACTGAGCTTACCTTCTCTGGGCTCGTTAAACTTACATCGAAGGACGTTACCATTGTGTCTTTTATTAACCACATTTTCATACCTTATATGCCAGCCTTGTAATAGTTTTCTTCTGCGTCTTAACACCTTTGGACCTCGAAGGATTTTTCCTGAGTATCATTTTACTAGAACACCAGTCTTGTCCTTGTGCCTTGAGCTTGTATGTTTGCAACACTCATTCCTCCTTTGTAATGTAATATTCCTTTATTCTTTTTCCACAATTATTGAAAAGAACAAAAAAATCAAATATACCCCAAAAAGAGGAAGGGAAAAGTATTTTCTTTATTGGAAGCATAATGAGTCGCCCTTGGATAAATCATATATGTTCGTTTGTTCATTAGACTCTAGGATGTAGTACGACCTTAGGNGTTGTGTCCTCCACTGTTTGGTTATCCTTCCAAACATATGGAGAGTTTGCATTGCCTCCTGCTTCGTAGACTTATGATTAATGCCATGCTTCCCGAGTCTCATCATTTTTCGTGCTATTATCCAAGGGAATTTTTTCACCAAGCTTGAGTCAGCCCCTCTGCAATATGTCTCTTGTCCTCATACCCGAGCATCCTGAACATCCAATCAAGTCCTTGTTCGAAATCATTGAAGCCTTCAGTCTGATCATCAATATTATCAAGTCCATGACCGACAAGCCGTCGAAGACCTCTGGGGAGTGTAGTCATACACTCATATTACACTCCTACCCAAGTTTTGAAGATTTTGAAGTTGTTACTCTAGCTCTAAAGATCTCATTTCCATCCATCAGGCCGTATCGGCTTCTAGAAGATGGATACTTTATACGTATCTCTTTTCGATTTCGAGATGTAGCTCTGCTGTGTATTGTTCGCAGCTACTCTTTATATAGTTATATGACATGGATCTACATTGTATTTGATTGGTAGCCATGATTCTATTTTATCTCAAGCATGGGTATGCCCACCTCTATGAGACATGTGTTATTTTGTAAACAACACCTCCCGGTTCCTGATCCTTGGGCTCAATCATTCGGCACATTAGCAAAGATTGGTAATGTATTTTGGCCATCAGATGCTCTTTTGAACTAACACATTAGGGGGCATCTGTTATAACCCTAAATTTCACCACACATGCTTACTGGCATCAGGCCATCTCATATCCCTTCTTTGCCAAAGCACTACTAAACAACTCTTTGAAAATCCTCTTTTATAAAGGCCCACGTGCCCTACTCCATTACTGCACGCGTGTACACGATGGCTGACCCAAAAAAGCCCACGTGGACTGACAAAAGCACAAAAAAAGGAAAGTTGATGACGGAACACAAAAGCTATGGGTGAGTTAATTGAAACTCTCAGCCATGCATGGCCAAGGGTTCATCCAAATACCTAGCTCCTTCTAGCCTACAAAAGAAGGGGTAGGGGTCCCATTTGGAGGGGGAAAAAATATAGAAAAGAAACTCTGCCCATTTGTGTATTCCCATTGTCCCAACCCTTTAGCCTTTCCTGATGCCAAAGGAGATACAAAAAAATGCAGTTGGAGGACAGTAGAAGAGGATCCTAGGATCAGGTTCGCGGAGCAGTGGCCGGTCTCAACTTTTGTAAGTTGACTCATTCAAAGTAATAAAGAAAATGCTTTTCCCGTCCCAATTAATGAACTTTTTATAGTTTGATTAGTATATGTTTGGATTTCTAACCCGTTAGTATATAAGTAGGATGCATGCATAGTTGTTGCTTGTCTTGTATGTAGGTCAACTTTGGAAGGAGTATTGTGAAAAAGTAATCAATTACAATGGAGGATTGACATCAAACATCAGGAACAAGGTAGGTTGATCTTTCCATGAATTTACTAAGAAAAGGGGATTTAAATCTAGGGATGAAGGTAGAAAGTAGTTTTTCTTTGGTCATATCTGCATGCAAAGTCTAAACTCTATTTGCTAGTCCATAGGGAGATTTCCCTCACAAAAATGATTTCAAGAAGTGCTTGCGCTCAACCCTAGTACTTTCACTACCGTACCTACAACAACTCTTTGAGATCGAGACATATGCTTCAGATTATGTTGTGGGCACCGTTCTCACTCAGTACGACCACCACGTGGGCTATCATAGTGAGAAATTATCAGATGTTGTCCGTAAGTACCCTACTTATGAGAAATAAATGTACTCCATTGTGAAATCCTGCTTCCAGTGGATAAATTACACTCTTGGGAAAGAGACAGTCATCCACACTGATCATAAAGCACTGCAATTCATGCAGACACAAGGAAAATTGCAGAATGACCACCATTAGAAGTGGTCTACATACTTGCAACAATTTCACCTCAACATAAAGTATAAAAGATGAAGCACCAATCACGTCGTTGATTTCCTCAACAAACCTCCAGTCGGGACACTCACCATGGTGCTAGACTCTTGGGGCCATGAGACTTATGGATGGCCCCAACTATATGAGACAGACCAAGACTTCGCCACCACCTACCAAATGTTGGGCAAAAACATAGTTTTCGCTAATTCCCATCTTTAGGATGGGCTATTGTGTCATTTGGGACATATCTACATTCCATCAAGTGAGAGAGAAAATTTGATCTGGGAAGTCCACTACATTTGGGTGGCAGGACACTTGGGCATCCAAAAGACAGTGGCAATGTTGCAGAAACATTTCTACTACCTGAAACTTGGACATGAGGTAAACAAGTATATCAGGTCCTGCACTACCTATGCTATATCCAAATTGACCACTAAGAAATAGGGGTTGTACACCCCTCTACCTACTCCTGAAAGGCCATGGGAATCCATCTCAATGGAATACATGTCGGGCCTCCCATCCACTAAGCGAGGAAATGACTGTGTTTTTTTGGTTGTTGATCAATTTTATAAGATGGTGATTATGGCCACCTGCAAGAAGAGCATTATAGCAGAGGCCACTACCAAGATCTTATTTGAATGAGTTTGGGTACATTTTGGAATCCCAAAAACCATTGTCTCAGATCGAGACAATTGATTTCTTGGCACATTCTAGTCGAGCCTCTGGTCACTGCTGGACACCAAGATCACCAAATCCACGACTTTCTACCCATAGATAGATTTCCAAATCGAGGTCATAAAATGAATGATCGTGCATATCTTGCACATGTATAATTATAAGAACACTCACACATGGGATGGGAGCCTTCTCTATGTTTAGAAAAGCTACAACCAAGCCCTGCATAGCTCAACCGACCATAGTCCCTTTCAGGTGGGGATGAGATTCCAACCATTGGATCCCATATATGTTGTACTATCCCTTGTGGTCACCTCAGGTGACTCACCTCCTACTCCAACTGAATCTATCAAAGCCACCTGGTTCATTGAGTGGATCCACAACATCCACCAATAGGTTTAGGATATCCTACAAAATTCCAATGACAAGTACAAGCAATGCCATCATCAACACCAAGTGCCACATAAGTTTTGGGTGGGAAACAAAGTTTGGTTGAACTTGCAGAAACAACACCTTATAGGACCCCATCAGAAGCTTCACCCTCTCTATTATGGGTTGTACACCATCACCAAGGTTATGGGTGATAACTCTTTTGAGCTCAACATTCCTTCTTTCCTTGGCTCACATCCAATGTTCAATGTGGATCTCCTTTGACCTTATTTCCCACCATTATTGGACAACTCAGAGATAGAAGAATGACTAAAAACAACATAGATCAACCTTGAATACATACAATAGGCATCCAGTGATCATATTGTGGAAAACAGGTCAAGGGAACTCCCCATTAAAGGATCCAGCTTTATCAAGTTGTCAAATCAGGGCAACTCCTACACCAAGACAAGTGGCTCACCTGGGGCCAAATTCAACAGAAATTTCCTCATCTGATGGGGGCACTCAATGAAATGGAGACAATTTCTTCCTAAGGGGATAGGATTGATCCATATGGATTTTTGTGGCCTCCCACTTATTCCAACTGGCTCATTTTGGCAATTTTCTAGTTTGGCAGTTTTTTTCCTAGTTTTCGGGTCCCTGACTTTTGGGGTCATTTTGAGGCCCTAATATTTTTTTTTAGGGATCTCCATAGTCAAAATGTAGTCGAAGTTGGATTCTGATGAAAACATGTGTATTCCTCATATATACCTTTCTAATGGGCTATATTGCACCTAAAACAAAGATCGTATGCAAAAAGTACGACCTCGGGAAGTTGATGTACTAACTTACCTAAACGGGGCCCACATGAATTTTGGTACTTCATCTCCTAGGTTTAGGTTTTTGGATGTATAGGATTTTTGAATTTCCTGTTTATTGTAAAAGGGCCTTTAGAGCCTCATTGTAATCTTCTTGCAAATGAGCACAGTCATCACATTTCTTCTAAGAGATAAGCCACCACCATTCTAGCAAGCTTGTTTTCCACTGCATTTTACAATTTCAGCTTATTTCCTTATTGAATAGAAACCAATTTTATTGTATCTCTATTATTATGTGTTAAGTATATTTTTATAATAATCCATATTCATTTCGTTCTTCTCATAAAATCCAAATCAATAGATGAAACCACGACACCAAAATAATACCTTTATTGATAGGAAACAATGTTCACTTGTCTTTTTGAGGGGGAAACCTTCAGCACAATAGAGCTCTATTACAATAATTCTCAAGAAAAAACTTCTCATGCCATTGAATCATATTTATACTAAATCTATCTATCAAAATAACAATCTAGAGGAAGATATTCTAGAACCGGAAGATTCTATTAGGTCTTCATACATTTGACTTATTCTTCTTTATTACTAGGCCTTATTAATATTGTCCTTTATTACATGGAAAGTATATTATTCTACCTACATGAGGGGTTAGGGAGGTTAGGTCCCTAACATGCCCTCTCCCTTAAAAACGACCTTGTCCTCAAGGCTTGAGATGAGGAAATTGTTGTAGAATGGTAGCTAGCTTCCAGGTGGAATTTGTTGGAGTTGTATATTTACACTATACTAACACTTCCTTGATGGTGTGATGATGGAAATGATGCTCACTTTGGTCCAAGACTACTTGTGGTTACAACCAGATGGAGCCTTCTTCATCCAACTCTGGAATATTTATTTGAGTTTGACACTTAGTTCCAATGACCTTCTTTAAGAAGGAGAGATGAAAAACATGATGGACCTTAGAATGACTGAGAAAAGCTAAGAGATAGGCCACCTATCCCATGCGCTTGAGAACTATATAAGGACCATAAAATTTGGGTGCCAATTTCTGACAATGGTCATACTTGAGTGAAGTCTGCTTATAAGGTTGTAGTTGAAGAAACACCTAGTCCCCTTCAACAAATTGATCTTATGATCGACCTTTATCTGCTTGTTACTTCATGCGATTTTGAGCCATGACTAAATTCTATTTGAGGGTATTGAGAATATCCTCTCAA
Organism: Picea sitchensis; assembly: GCA_010110895.2. Taxonomy (NCBI): domain Eukaryota; kingdom Viridiplantae; phylum Streptophyta; class Pinopsida; order Pinales; family Pinaceae; genus Picea; species Picea sitchensis. The sequence goes on along the minus strand of SNQJ01S0068720.1, from coordinate 1,778 downwards.
ATTGTAAGAGTTTGGTCAACCTCTTAGACCTTTGAGATGCTGGAAATGTATGATATAATGGAAGGTGGCTTTTGTCCATATATTTATTCAAAAGGATTCATGCGAGTAGTTGTATTGTAAGAAGTGTTGTACCACCATTCAGCTAGGCATAACCATTTATCCCACTAATTTCACCGTTCAGATGAAAAACACATCAAATATGTTTCCAAACACTTGTTGACAACTTCAGTTTGACCATTATTCTGGGGATGATAAGTGGTGCTGAGATGCAATTGTGTGCCTTGCAGCCTGAACAATTCTTGCCAAAAATTGCTGGTGAAAGTGGGATCTTTGTCAGAAACAATAGAATGAGGCATGCCATGAAGCTTGAAGATATGATCCATGAAATGTTGAACCATAATGGAGGTGGTGAATGGGTGGTTAAGAGCATAGAAATGAGCATACTTAGAAAGACGATCAACTTCCACTACGATGACTAACTTATTGCCTGATTTAGGTAAGCCAACAATGAAATCCATAGAGATATCCCTCCAAATAGTGAGTGGGATAGAAGGCGGTTGTAGTGTACCTAAGGATTTGATTGTTTCTCCCTTTTTGTGTTGATAAACATCACATTCTACCACAAAAGTGTGAACATCTTGTTTCATACCATCCTAGAAAAAGGAATGTTTGACCATGTCTTAGGTTTTGGTAAACTCTGAGTGCCCAACTATGGGTGTAGCATGAAGCTTAGAAATAACCATGGATTTAAGTTGTGATTATTTACTTAAATACAAATGAGCTTTGAAACGAAGCTCATCATTATGCCAAGATTACCCAGGGGAAAATGGAGAATTGTCTTGCAATTGTTGGATCAAAATCGAAATTTTGGGATCTTGTATCCATTCCTGGAAAACAACTTGGAGTAAATTTGGTACAATGAAGGAGAGGGGAAAAAGGGACCCTTCATATTTATATTTTCTTGAAAGAGCGTCAACAACCACATTATCTTTGCCTTTCTTGTAAATGATCTCATAATCATATCCACAGAGCTTAGTCACCATTTTTTGTTTCTCTGTGGATGAAAGATGTTTCTCTAGAAAATACTTGAAGCTCTGATGATCTCTAGCGCCCCAATAGATAAGGGTGCTAGAGATCCATTGAATGCAGAATAACCAACATTTCCTTTTCATATATTGATTGGCACAAATGTCACTCTGAAAATTGTTTGTTGGTAAAGGCCAAAGGATGACCATCTTGCACAAGGAATGCTCCAATTACTCTCCTATAAGAATCACATTACAAGACAAAGGTATTTGTGAAGCCAGGAAGGGCCAAGAAAAGAGTGGTGCACATAGTCGCCTTCAAGGATTGAAAGGAATGATTAGTTGTTGGAGTCCAAGTGAAAGAATTATTTTTAAGGAGAGCATTAAGAGGCACCACAATCATTGCATAATTCTTAACAAACTTGTGATAATATCATGTTAAACCAAAAAAACCACGCAATACTTTGAGAGTCTTAGGGCGAGGCCAATCCTGCATACCTTCAATCTTCTTAGGATCCACCCTGACACGTCCCTTGCCAACAATTTGACCCAAGTGCTCGAATTCCGATGCTCCAAAAGAACATTTAGATTGTTTGAGGAAAAGTTGGTACTGAGAGAGTAGATGAAGAACTTGATCCACATGGGAAACATGGGTTGTCCAGGTTTTACTACAGATGAGAATATCATCAAAGAAAAATAAGAAAAAATGATGGAGAAAAGGACAGAAGACATGATTCATGAGGCTTTGGAAAG
>SNQJ01S0068719.1:39262-56090 GCA_010110895.2 Picea sitchensis | reverse complement strand
CTCACATTAATTAAAATCATAATAAATCACCTTAAATTATGTTATATAATATATAAAATCACCTTATTATTAAGGTGATTTTATTGTATGTCATAAAATCATAATAAAATATAAAAAAATGACCTTATAATAATATTAAAAAAAGCATGTCTTTTGATTTTATTAAAATCATAATAAAATCACCTTAATAATATATAATATATAATATACAATATATAATAACAATTGTTATAATACAATCGTGAATATAAAATTACATAATTAACTTATATATAACAAATAATATAATAATATTATATACTATTACATAATCTTCTATCATTATTGTGTGTATTGAAGACATGAATCCAAGTGAAGAAGCCTTGAAGCCATAAATCCAAGTAAAGAATCCTTGAGATTGTTTGAGTATTGAAGCCATGAAGCCAAGTGAAGAAGCCTTGAATCCATAAAGACAAGTAAAGAATCCTTGAAGCCATGAAGACAAGAGAAGAATCCTTGAATACATGTTGATGAATCCTTGAGAATTCAACATCTAGTAGTCAAGCCATGAGTACAAATCAATGTCAAAGAAAATTGAAGAATCCCCTGAAGTAGTAATGATGTGTCCACTTGAAGAAGCCTTGAAGTGCCTTGAAGGAACCTTGACATAAATTTATATAACTCCAAAGTGGTCCCCTTATGGAATATATTTTAAGCATGGAACCCATGGGATGAGTTGTACAGAAATGGAGCCCAAAAGATGTCCAAGATAAATATTGCAAGATGGAGATTGTTGAAAGTATTAATTTTTGGTCAATTTAGATACCATATATTCGAGGGAATTTTTACCCTAAATAAATAACTCAAATAGAATTTCAAGTTACATCNAAATGGAGCCCAAAAGATGTCCAAGATAAATATTGCAAGATGGAGATTGTTGAAAGTATTAATTTTTGGTCAATTTAGATACCATATATTCGAGGGAATTTTTACCCTAAATAAATAACTCAAATAGAATTTCAAGTTACATCATTGGAAATATTATTATGATACCTTTCCAATGGAATATCGAAGTCCCTCTAACTCCTTAGGAATGCGGAGATATGATTTTTTCTATTAGATAACTTCGCCAGAAAATTGAGGCTGGCTCAAATAATTTTTGGAGACATAATTACTATAAATGTAGGATAGAATTTTTCATTTTTAGTGTAACCAACAAAGAGATCAAGATTGAGGTGCACTCAAGGTGTTGGGGTGTCTTTCTAGTGTGCAAGAGAAGTCTAAGGGATTTTCTTAAGGTCTTTCTTATTCTAAAGGTATGATATAAAATTGTGATGTTGTTGTAAGGTTGTGAGGTTTTTGTATACATTGTTGTGAGGTTGTGATGTCGCCATATGCTTTTCTATGAAGTTGTGATGTTTCCATGATCTTGTCGTGAGTGGATGTTGCAGTTAGTGGATGTTTCCATGAATGGATGCTACCATCAGTGGATGTTTACGTCAATGATTACATTATGGGAATGATGGTATGAGGCTTGCTAGGGTTTGAAGGATTATCTACGAAATGAAGTATGCAGGTGAAGTCAAAAGTACTCTGTGTATGAAGATCTTGGATTGGTGATATCTTATTGAGTTGGTGCTCAGTTGAGAATATTGGTGTCTTCATTCAACATGTTGGTGCCTGTGCTTTAGGGAGCTGGTTCTTCCTTCCAGTTGGAGTTGGTAAAGCCAGCGGGTTGGTGCCTCTTTCCAGTTGATGCTGGTAAATCAAGGAGTTGGATATTCCTTCAGGTTGGTTCATGTAACTCAAGGGGTTGGTGCCTCCTTCTAGTTGGTGTTGGAGAATATTGGAAGTTGGTGCTTCCTATGAATGTAATCTTGACATGATATAAGAAAATCATTTCGTAGTTTTCTCCCGTTTGGGTTTCCACATAAAAATCATTGTGTTATGTGTATGGTTTTATTTGATGATGAATGGAATTGTAATGGCTAATGTTTACATGGTGTGCTTAAGGTTAAAAATGGTAAAAAGTGCTCAATACTGATTCAACCCCCTCTAAGTATTGGTGAATATTCCAACAATTGGTATCAGAACGAGTTCCTTCAGAAACAGTCTAACCACTAGAAGGAAGATCATGGATATTATGGTAGTTTACTCTACAGATGGAGTTCCATTTTTCAATGGATTAAAATTTTCTTATTGGAGCATAAGGATGAGAAAATTGTTATAGGAATATGGGCTTGACATTTAGAAATCGGTATTAGAAGGTTATGCCACTCCAAAAGGAAGACCAAAGGGTGAAACAACAAATAAGCTACAAAAAGACAATGCAATGGAATTGAACATAATTCTAAGGGGATTATCAGAGTCTGAAAATAAAAGAAGCGAATTTGGAAATCATTCATCAGCTAAAGAGATTTGGTACAAACTACAAGAAAACTACACAAAGGAAGCAATGCATGAATGTGTAGAAGATCAAAAGGAAGATACACCAAAGAAAGAAGAAACATCAAAGAAAATGGATGAAGGCCAAAATAAACATGAAAATTATGAATCAAATGAAGAAAAGGTGAAGGAATTTGAATCAAGTAAGTATTCTTGTGATGATAAATTAAATCCTTCTGACATTAGATGTACCTATGCAAATAAAAGCAGTTTTGACAAAGATATAGATGAAAGAAAAATCCATGCCTTGGAAGAGGAAGAGAATAATGAAGTAGAATCCAACGTAGACCTTCAAGGGGAATTGATTAGTGATATAGATTATTTGAGGAATGAAAGGGATAAGAATAAAATTCTAATGGAAAAACTATAGAAGTATCAATAAAATAATACATTGCTAGAGGAGAAGCTAAGTAATACTGAAAAAAGATTCTCGTTATTTTAAAGGCGCGGGTAGAAGTAGATAAGAAGACTAAATAAACATTGAAGAATCAATTATAATATAAAGATACCCAACTAAGCACAAACCTGTATAATTCTATGATTCAAATATAAAAGGAAAAGAAAATTGAAGAAGTCTTAAACAATCAACTAAAAGAGAAGGAAGAAACTTGTTAAGCAAAAGAACTTTAAATTATTTCTCTAAGAGAAGAAGTAAAAAGGACAACTAACACAAACTTGAATTTTGAGAAGAGTTCATAAACCTTAGAAGACATCCTCAATCAACAAATATCTCCCAATGACAATGCATGTATTGGGTATGACCACAAGCAAAACCACATTGAAGAAGAAAAGAGTTTCAAACTACCAAGAAAGACTGAAGAAAGACCTGAAAGTCATACAAATGGTTCAAGGGATTCCAATATAAGAGTAAATAATATGATCAATCAAGACATGAAAAGAAATGATCTCAAAGACCTCCATTTCAAACAATACCCTCTTCTCCCAGGTATTAAGTTTATTTCCTGGGTTTTTTTTTTCTTGCAACAATTTTGGACATAATAGATTGTAGAGCTTATGCAAGAAATAATCAAGTAAGGAATAGAGGTATCTGCAATAATGTTGAATGTTACAAATGGTATGACTATGGACACATAGCTTGGGACTGTAGAAACATGATGGAGTATTCCATGAAAGAAAATGCTCATATCAAATATAAGAAAGTTTGGAGAAGAAAACAAAAACAAGAAGATCAGGGAAATGAAGAATTCTCAAAGGAAATACCCACATGAGTTGTAGATATGAGTAACAATGATAAATATTCAAGTAAATAGGAATATGTCAGGATTATAAATGGTGATCTTGGAGCAGATTAACATTATGCATTATTATAAACAATTTGGCATAGAGACTCCTAGTATTGTGGATAATGTTGGGGGAGTCTAAGTAGCAGGCAAGGAAGACCAAAGAAAGGAAAACAAAGGATTGTACAGACCAAAATATAGTGGCTTGGTAAATCATATAGGAGCACAGGGGAAGCTACTTCAAAAATATTGAAGAAATGACCCAGTCTAAGGGTGAGTCAACACAGTCAAAGGGGGAGTATTGTTGAAAATGAAATATGCTCACAAAGATAGAATTACATTCAAAATAAGGAACCATGATCACAAAGGGAGAAAAAAAATGAGTGAAATGATAGTGGATAAAATCATGAATACATGAGGAGAAATAGAATCATGGAATTCCAGAGGGGGAGAAACTCTTTATCCTAGATGTCAAAAGGGAGAGAAACAAACTATTGGTGATAGGGGGAGTGACATGATAAGAAAAAATGATCCCTTTTCCATTGATGTCAAAGGGGGAGAGAAACAAAGTGATGTATAGAGAGATCACGATGATGGATAGAGTGAGAATGCATCACTACAAAAGGTAGAAGGTGCTTCCATCAACGACAAAGGGGGAGATTGTTGAGAAAATGTTGTCATTGATGTCAAAGTGGCAATGATGATGATGATGTGGTATTAATGATAAGGCTGTAAAAACAATGATGATGATGTGGTAGTGAAAAAGGGATATTGTTTGAGTATTGAATCCATGAATCCAAGTGAAGAATCCTTGAAGCCATGAAGCCAAGTAAAGAATCCTTGAATCTATGAATCCAAGTAAAGAAGCCTTGATATTGTTTGATTATTGAATCCATGAAGCCAAGTGAAGAAGCCTTGAATCTATGAAGCCAAGTAAAGAAACCTTGAATCCATGAAGCCAAGAGAAGAAGCCTTGAAAACATGTTGATGAATCCTTGAGAAGCCAACATAAAATAGTCAAGCCATGAGGACAAGTCAATGTCAAAGCAAATTGAAGACCCTGAAGCAGTAATGATGTGTCCACTTGAAGAAGCCTTGAAGTTCCTTCAAGGATCCTTGACATAAATGTATATAACTCCTAAGTGGTCCCATTATGGTTTAAATTTTAAGCATGGATCCCATAGTATGGTATAACATGTGTTTGTTTCCAAATGTCGAATTTGAGTTGTACAAAAGTGGAGCCCACAAGATGTCCAAGATAAAGATTGCAAGATGAAGATTGTTGAAAGTATTGATTTTTGGTCAATTTGGATACCCTATATTTGAGGTACTTTTTACACTACATAAATAACTCAAATGGAATCAAAAGTTTCATGGTTGGAAATATTATTCTGATACCTTTCCAACAGTATATGGAAGTCCCTCTAACTCCCCAGGAATGAGGAGATATGATTTTTTCGTTCGATAACTCCGCTAGAAAATTGAGGTAAGATTAGCTAATTTTTGGGGACATAATTACTATAACTATGGATATAATTTCACATTTTTAGTGTAACCAATGAAGATATCAATTCTAAGGTGTGCTCAAGGTGTTGGGGTGTCTTTCTGGTCTGCAAGTGAAGTTTAAGGGGTTCTCCTAAGATATTTCTTATTCTTAAGGTATGCTATAAGTTGGTTGCGAGGTTGTCATATACATTGTTGTGAGATTATGATGATGCCATATGCTTTGCTATGGAGTTGTGCATAGATTATTTTAGGGGCTAAGTTTCGCAAATGGGCTATTTTTCCATGGTTTTTCCAAAAAATATATTCACCAATTTTCATTTTTTCTAAAAACGATTTGCCCAAATTCCATAGAATAAAAACATGTTACCTTAAAAATCGCCAAAATTTTATAGAAACTATATAAAATCCTTATAAATTTGAATATTTTTACAAAACTATCGCCAAACTCTTTACATTTTGTAGATTAAGGACTAGTAAGATTATCCCAAGTTTCTACATTTTAATATAAATTTTCATCCTTAAAATCATCCCTAGAGTTGTGATGTTGTCGTGATTTTTTCGTTAGTGGATGTTTCCACGAATGGATTTTACCATCAGTGGATGTTTCTGTTAGTGATCACATTCTGGAAATGATGGTGTGAGGCTTTCTAGAGTTTGAAGGATTTTTCTATAGAATGCAACATGCAGGTGACGTCAAAAATATGTTTTGTATGAATATATTGGATTGGTGATATCTTATTGAGTTGGTGCTCAGTTGAGAATATTGGTGTCTTCATTCAACAGGTTGTTTCTTATGCTTTAGGGAGTGGGTGTTTCCTTACAAATGGAGATGGTAAAGGCAGGGGGTTCGTGCCTCCTTCTAGTCAGTGCTAGTAAATTAGGGAATTGGAGATTCCTTTAGGTTGGTGCCTATAACTCGGGAGGTTGATGCCTCCTTCCAGTTGGTGCTGGAGAATCTTGGAAGTTGGGGCTTCCTATGAATGAAATATTGACATGATATAAGAAAAGAATTCCATAGTTTTCGCTTGTTTGGGTTTCCATGAAAAAATCATTGTGTTATGTGTATGGTTTTATGTGATTATGAATGGAATTGTTAATGGTTAGTGTTTACATAATGTTATTAAGGTTAAAAATGGTAAAACATGATCAATATTGATTCACCCCCCTCTCAGTATTGGTGAATATTCCAACAATTGGTATTAGAGCAATTTCCTTCAGGAACAATATAACCACTAGAAGGAAGATCATGGATATTCAAGAAGTTTAATATACATATGGAGTTCCATTGTTCAATGGATCAAAGGTTTTTTATTGGAACATAAGGATGAGAGAATTTTTACAGGAATAAGGGTTTGAAATTTGGCAATCAGTACTAGATGGTTACACCACTCCAAAAGGAAAACCAAAGGGTGCAACAACAAAAAATATACAAAATAAAATGCAATGGAATTGAAAATAATTCTAAGGGGGTTATAAGAGTCTGGAAAGAAAATAAACTAAGTTGGAAAACATTCATAAGCTAAATAGATTTGGGAAAAAATACAAGAAAACTACACAAAGGAAGTAATGCAGGAATGTGCAGAAGCGCAAAAGGAAGATACACCAAAGAAAGAAGAAACATCAAAGAAAATAGATGAAATCCCAAAAAAACATGCAACTAATGAATCAAATGAAGAAAAGGTGAAGGAAGTTGAATCAAGTAAATATTTTTGTGGTTATAAATTAAATCCTTGTGACATTAGATGTACCTATGCAAATAAAAGCAGTTTTGACAAAGATAAATATGAAAGAAAAATCCATGCCTTGGAAGAAGAAGAGAATGATGAAGTGGAATATGAAGTAGACCTTGAAGGGGAACTGATTAGTGCACTAGATGAATTGAGGAATGCAAGGGAGAAGAACAAAATGATAATGGAACAACTACAAAGGTATCAAGAAAAGATTGCATTGCTAGAAGAGAAGCTAAGTGAGACTGAAAAGATTGTCATTATTTTAAAGGCACAAGTGGAAGTGGCTAAGAATATTGAAGAAACATTGAAGAATCAATTAGAAGAGAAATATACCCAACTAATCACAAAATTGCAAAATGTTATGATTCAAATAGAAGAGGACAAGAAAATTAAAGAAGTCCTAAATAGTCAACTAAAAGAGAAGAAAGAAATATGTCAAGCAAAAGAACTTGAAATTGTTTCTCTAAGAGAAGAAGTGAAAAGTATAAATACCACAAACTTGAAGTTTGCGAAGAGTTCATCAGCCTTAGAAGACATCCCCAATAAGAAAATATATCCCAGTGACAAGACATGTATTCGGTATTACCACAAGCAAAAAATCATTGAAGAAGAAAAGAGTTTCAAACTACCAAGAAAGATTGAAGAAAGACCTAGAAATCATACAACTGGTTCAAAGGATTCCAATAATAGATTAAAATACCATGATCAATTAAGAAATGACAAGCAAGCATCTCAAAGACCTCCATTTCAAAGGAGACCCTTTGCTCCCAAGTATCAAAGTTTCTTTCCTGGTTATTGTTTTTCTTGCAACAATTTTGGACATAAGGCTATAGACTGTAGATCTTATTCAAGAAACACTCAAATAAGGAATAGATGTATCTACAATAATGTTGAAGTTTACAAATGGAAAAACTATGGACACATAGCTCGATATTGTAGAAGCATGATGGAGTCTTCCATGAAAGAAAATGCTCATATCAAATATAAGAACGTTTGGAGAAGAAGACAAAAACAAGAAGAACATGTCAATGGAGAATTCTCAAAGGAAATACCCACAAGAGTTGCAGAGATGAGTAACAATGATAAATATGCAAGTAAAGAGGATTATTTCATGATTAAAAATGATGATCCTTCAACAGAGCAACATTATACATTATTCTAAACAATTTGGCATAGAGACTCTCAATATCATGGATAATGTTAAGGGGGAGTATAAGTAGCAGGAAAGGAAGACCAAAGAAAGGAAAAAAGAGGGTTATATAGAATATAATACAATGGCTTGGTAAATCATACAGGAGCACAAGGGGAGATACTTTAGAAATATTCAAGAAATGGCCCATTCTAAGGGGGAGTCAACACAGTCAGGGAGTATTGTCGGAAAAAAAATATGCTCACAAAGATAGTATTGCAGTCAAAAGAAGGAACCATTGATGACAAAGGGAGAAACAAAATGAGTTAAATGAAGATGGATGAAATCATGAATACATGATGAGAAATTGAATAAGAAAGAGAATCATGAAATTCTATAGGGGGAGTAACTCTTTATCCTGTATGTCAAAGGGGAGATAAACAAACCGTTGGTGACAGGGAGAGTCACATGATAAGAAAAAATGATCCCTTTTCCATTGATTTCAAATGGGTAGAGAAAAAAAGTGATGGATATAGAGAGCATGGTGATGTATAGAGTGAGAGTGCATCACTGCAAAAGGAAGAAGGTGTTTCCATCAATGATAAAAGTGGAGATTGTTGAGAAAATGTTGTCATTGATGTCAAAGTCGCAGTGAAAATGATGGTGTGGTAGTAATGATAAGGATGTAATAGTGGTGATGATGATTTGGCAGTGAAAAGGGGATATTGTTTGATTATTGAATCCATGAATCCAAGTGAATAATCCTTGAATCCATGAAGCTAATTAAATAAGCCTTGAATCCATGAATACAAGTAAACAAGCCTTGAGATTGTTTGAGTATTGAAGCCAAAAATCCAAGTGAAGAAGCCTTGAATCCATGAATCCAGGAGAATAAGCCTTGAAGACATGTTGATGAATCCTTGAGAAGCCAACATGCAGTAGTTAAGCCATGAGGACAATTCAATGTTAAAGAAAATTGAAGAAGCCCTTGAAGCAATAATGATGTGTCCACTTAAAGAATCCTTGAAGTTCCTTGAAGGAGCCTTGACATGAATGTATATAACTCCAAAGTGGTCCCCTTATGGAATGGATTTTAATAATTCCACCAACAGGATGAGATAACATGTGGTTTTTTCCACATGCCCACTTTGAGTTGTACACAAATGGATCCCACAAGATGTCCAAGATAAATATTGCAAGATGGATATTATTGAAAGTATTAATTTTTGGTCAATTTGGATACCCTATCTTTGAGGGCATTTTTACCCTACATAAATAATTCAAATTGAATCACAAGTTACATGGTTGGAAATATTATTCTGAGATATTTCCAATGCTATATGGAATTCCCTCTTACTCTCTAGGAATGAGGATATATGAGTTTTTCCGTCCGATGATTCTGCCAGAAAATTGAGGTCGGATCAACTAATTTTTGGGGATAGAATTACTATAAATATAGGATAGAATTTCACTTTTTTAATGTAACCAACAAAGATATCAAGTCTAATGTGTACTCAAGGTGTTGGGGTGTCTTTCTGGTGTGCAAGAGAAGTTTAAGGGATTCTCTTAAGGTCTTTATTATTCTCAAGGTAAGCTATAAGGTTGTGATGTTTCCGTAAGGTTGTGAGGTTTCCGTATACATTATCGTGAGGTCGTGATGATGCCATATGCTTTGATATGAAGTTGTGATGTTTCCATGATTGGATTTTTTTGTGAACGGATGTTTTCGTGAATTAATTTTATCATTAGTGGATGTTTCCATCGGTGATTACATTCTAGGAATGATGCTATGAGGCTTGCTAGGGTTTGAAGGATTGACTACGAAATGAAGCATGCAGGTGAAGTCAGAAGTACTTTGTGTATGAATATATTGGATTGGTGATATCTTATTGAGTTGGTTCTCAGTGTAGAATATTGGTGTCTTCATTCATTAGGTTGGTTCATGTGCTTTAGGGAGTGGGTGATTCCTTCCATTTGGAGCTGGTAAAGCTAGGTGGTTCATGCCTCCTTCCAATCAGTGTTGGTAAGTTATGAAGTTGGTGCTTCCTTTAGGTTGGTGCCTATAAATTATGGGATTGGTGCCTCCTTCCAGTTGGTGTTGGAGAATATTGGAAGTTGGTGCTTCCTATGAAGGTAATCTTGACATGATATAAGAAAAGAATTATGTGGTTTTCTCCCATTTGGGTTTCCACGTAAAAATAATTGTGTTTTGTGTATGGTTTTATTTGATGATGAATGACATTGTTAATGGTTAATGTTTACATGATGTTCTTGAGTTTAAAAATTGTAAAAATTATCAATATCGATTCATCCCCCCTCCCCTCAGTATTGTTAAATGTTCCAAGAGTGCGTGCATGAGAATATAAAACTTTCATTAGTATTTTTAACCTTCATCTCGTAACTATATACTAACCAAGTTACTTAGTAACTATCGTTAATGAGACAATATATATTATCCTTCATTATATATAACCTCTAACTTAGTGTGACATGGAATATGATTTTACTATTTTAATATTTTCCTTAGAAGGTCCATTTAAACCCAAATTTACTCGAATAGGCTTTTCCAAGGTATGTAACTTATCATAATTGATGTTAACATCAAAAACCCCAAGAGAGTGCTCACCATTGTCATCTTTATCCTTTTCAATAAGTCCATGCTCATTGAATTTATAACCTTCTTATAAATACCTAAACACCCTTAAATTTGGTTGTGTTCTTGTGGATTTGTTGTCAACTCCACTCATAGTAAAGGTATTTGTTGAAGAAAGAGTTATAAAATAATGTTTCACATTTTGGTTAATGTGTTTTCTCAGAGTTTCTACAGTGATATTTGGTTTGGTGAGAGTAGTATCCCATGCAAATTTCCTTAAAAACAAATTTTAGAATTCCCATTATTGTATGATGATGAAAGAAGGATTATTTACTATATCCCTATCAACGTTGCAAAAGAAAATAAACTAAACCATGACCATCAATTTTGGAGAAAATTGAAATGTTTAGTATTTGGAAGAACCACTTTGTATCCTAAAGCAACAAGTTCTTGAACATAGAGAAAAACACAAACCTTATGTATCAACATTTCTTATACTTATTGTTGGATAAAGTCCATTCACTTTATCACAATCACATAGTATTTCTATACCATGCATTTGAGGCATTGCCATTTGATGTTTCTACAAGTAACCATATTTTTTTGATGGATTTGGAGATAGAAAAAACAATTGAGGTATTTTTAGTGTAGTGGTTGGTGGAACCAACTCTAATTGTTCATGCCCAACTTTTGAATTTACCTTGGATTTTATTTCATTGTTGAATTCTTGCATTATTCAAATGACATTGTTAATATTCCAAAACTAATTCACAAAGAAAATGTGTGCCAAACAAATGTCAGGAAAATAATCTCCATTTCTATAACAAATTCAATGCTCTTGAGACACTCTTGTCTGATTTGTTGGCATATGAAGAGTACTGAAAATCCTAGGAATCAAGGGAAATGCATATGTAGAAACATTTGGATATCTTGTCAAAGAAATGATGGAAGAAGTGTATCTTCTACAAGATGATAAGAAGGCCCTAGAAGCTAATTTATAGAAGAATATGGAGATTGAGGCAATCATACAAGCTAAGTTATGTGATTTTTGGCATAGAAGCTTCAACTTGCTAAGAAACATAGAATTGATGCTGAGAAGATAGTGGTAGTGGTCCATTTATAAAATCAAGTTATTTCATCAGATTTATGATCATCTTTAGAATACACTTCTTCACATTTCGGAAAGGTTGCATCCTTGTTGAAAGGTGAAGAAGAAATAAATAAACTTTTATATCCTTGAAAAAATCCTCAAATCTAAGTAAAGCATCACATAGTAAATATTAAGAAGCTAGAGGCATAATTGAATCTAATGCAATCTTCAATTTAGTAGTTGGAGTCTTAGAAAGAGGTAGGATTTGATTCTTGGAAGGAAGTAGAGATTTCCTTGCAAAAGATTCTCAATGAAAAGTAAATTCTAATGGATTCCCATGAAGAAGAAATATGAATTCTAGAGACTTAGGGAATAAATGAAGAGCATGCCACATCTTATACTAAGAGGGCATGAGAATCATCTTAATATTAAAGAACACATAGTCACACTTAAGTACAATTTGTTTTTGCAAGGATAATGAATGGATTAGTAAAGTAGTATAAAATGTGTAATGATCCATCTCAATTACTCATTCCACAGTACAAACGTAGGGAAAGAATTACAAAACAAAACACAAATTGACCTCTCAATTACCTAATATTCAATAACCAAGTCACACTTAATTCCAAATTATTAAGTTAGATGTCTACATTCCACATTATGCAAGAAGCCATAACTCAAAGTTTGTCCAATAACTGGTTTTGTCAATCCTACCAAATTTTACCAACTTATAAACCATTTTAAAATATTCAAGCATGCCCAATAACATATTATGGAAATCTTATCAATTTTTACCAACTTATAAACCATTTAAAAATATTTCTTCTAACTTTCCTCGTATAATTTTGGCAAAACAAGTAAGGGATACACAAAAACACTCAAAGAAACCCAATGTAATAACAAATCCTTACTAATTTCCAACACTTAATTTATGTTTTATATTTGTTCTATAATTTCCCTCCCAATAAGGAAAAACTAATATATATAAATGCATTACTTCATCATAGTCTAAGTGTACCTTCTAGGCTCTAACTATGGATGAAATATTGATAAATACATTGTAAACCTCCTAATCTTGTAAAATTATAGCACTCTTAATAGGATAAACACATGAAAATAAAGTTTTTTAATCTTGGCCATATTTGTAAATTTCATCTACTAAAGAAAGTGTTTTAATCTTGGCCATATTTGTAAATTTCATCTACTAAAGAAGGCACAATGGACAATGTCTGAGGTACATGGTAGATAAATTATCTTTGGCTCATATCTTTGTGAACGTTTCTCCTTTGCATAACTATCACATTCTTGTCTACCAGACATTATATACCATTAAGTGTAACTAGCACTTGCATGCCACCAAATCTTCTTGCATGGGATTCCATATTCACACAAAAAAAATTCTAGCCTTAGTCCTATAAAGCATTTGATCTTTTCTTATTTTCGACAATAAAAGTAACAAATCAAACCTTTAACATGTTATTATTATGGCACTATAGCTACCCTATTTTCTTTCAAGGATACAAAAGGATGATATTGAAAACCTAAACCCCCAAAAAAAAAATTTGGAAAAGAAAGAACAAGTTGCCACAAAATAAGAAAGAAATATTAAACAATTATAAACAATAATTTCTTAAAAAAATAAAAAAAGAGAAAAATAAAGTAGTCAAAATTGAAAATACGCTAGTGAATTACAATACAAAAGGCATGTTAACCATATAATAATAATAACCTTCCAAGGACCTTTATTATTAAAACTTATTTATAGTTCTCTGGACCAATTTTGTTATGAATGGACATCTACTAGGATCTTGTTGGGTAGGATGCACCACCCACAATTAGCCACTCTCCTCACGAGAGAAAAAGATATCAAACTAATATGCTTCTATTGATGAATACATTACTTAGTAAATCTTTCCCATGACCGAGTTTTACAAATTTTGAGTTGTCATAGCTTAAGGATTAAACATAATTATGGGCTTATTAACTAGCATAGATCCATATTAATCTTGGATTTATTATACATTAAGAGGTATGAAAATTAAATAAATGAAAACTTCTCGGTGTTTAAAAGATCTAGAGTTAATATGGATTTATGTTAGTTTTTTATTTTATTACATTATATGTTGGATGACAATTGCTTTCCATTTTAATTTATTAGAATTATCCACTCACCCACCATCGCATGGTGCATGTGTCATCCATATCGGGATATAGAGTGCACCTTGATTTTATCAGTGCAATAATTAGACATACACATTCTCATTGTGGATTAGGAGGTCCACACCAAACCCTACGTATAATCATTCAAAATGTAGAAAAATCAATAAGGCATAAAAATGTTTGACAAAGGAAATAACTACTTAAACATAAAATGATGATTTTCACATACTCTATTTTCTATTAGTGAAAACAAAAGTCCGTTCCCAACTAAATTGACAATCACATATCATCTTCTAAACTAGAAGAAATCAGAATGAAACATTGCAACTCACATATCACACAACTGCGTTGTACCAGTTTGATTATTCTTTGGGTTTTTCTTTGTTAAAACTTTGACAGGATGCAAATCAAACCTAGGACATAAGTTAAAATGATCTAGATCCAGATACCAATCCACTAGATTTTTGAAAATCTAGGATCTAGATATGGAAGGAAAATGGAAGGTATAAAAATAAATAAATTATGTTTGATACTTTATGGTGAGCTTCTAGTTGAATAAGATATATTATGGAACATGAAAATATTTTTTGATATTTTTCACAATAATCAAGGGCATCTTCTCTGATATTTTATCACAATAATCAAGCATATCTTTGTGTGAATTTGATAAGAGAGAGACATTTTTTCCTGAAGCGTTGATGTTTCTTTCACTTGTAATGTGATATTTTGATTGTATTGCAAATAAGTATAGGTGTGAAATATTCTTCCTACACTAATATAAAAGAGAATAATGTGCAAAAACTATAAACAAACAGTAGAAATAAAGAATTAATAAATAAATAAAACATAAAAAAAAAGATTTCCTCGGAAAACCCTTTCAAGAGAAAAAAATCCCACACTCTAAAGCACAATCAATGTATTATTCAACAACTAAATGGTTACAATATAGAGTCTCTGTGCACTCAACAAGATTTTTTAACAGTAGCATATTTCTATAGAACTTTCGACAACATAATGGTAAGATAAGACTCACACTATGTGATTTCCTCTAGCCCTAACACTCAATTAATAGGCATAGTGATATCATAAACCATTTATGGTTCATGATTTCTGCATAATGGAAACCACTAGTAGGTTATTCATTTTCGTTTCTCTTTTCTACTACTCTAAAAGTATTCTCTGCTCTACTACAACAATACAGGTATTCTCTTCTCTACTACAACACAAGAAATATTCTTTGCTCTACTAAAACACTACAAGTATTTTTTGTTCAACTATAACACTAAAACTATTCTCTACTCTACTACAACACTGCAAGGTGTATGGCACACCTATCCCAACATTCTCCCACTTGTTATATACCTTGCTAAGGTACAAGGGAGAGTGCATCAAACTACAAGATAATTTCTAGGGCCCATAAGGCCCATAGATTCACAACACCAATTGAATTTTCCTGCACTCACAAGTTTCATCAATGCATCTATGGAATTATGTAAGGTGTCAAATTTCTCTAGTACCACCTTTCCATCCTCTACCATGTCCCTAAGGAAACATTACTGGATATCTATATTCTTTTTCTTTGCATGAATGGTTTGGTTCTTAGCTATAAAAATGGCACTATTACTATCACATTGAATCATAATGGATTTTTGACTTAGCCCTACCCCTAAACACAACTTCATAATAAAAATGGTCTCCTTATAGGCATGGGTAGCTTCCATTTACTCTGCCTCTATAGTGGAAAAAGAGACCACAACTTGTCACTTGTTCATCCAACGCATTTCTCCACCAAACAACTAAAACATGCATATGCTTATATATCTTCTTCTATCTACATCCCCCACCTAATCAGAATCCACATAACCCTATATATCCACTAAGTGTGGGTCCCCTAAAAAATAACTATGATAGAAAATGGAATATTAAAAGGTACCCCACAAATACCTAAATACCCCCTTCACTGTATCCTAGTGTTCACGTCTATGATTAGCCATGAATCGACTCAAGAATCCCATTGCTTGGAAAATATTTGGTCTAGTACATAAAATAATATACATCAAACTACCAACCACATTGGACTAAGGAAAATAAACCATATCCTCCATCTCTGTAGGTGTTGTAGGGCACTTCTTGACTAAAATATTAGTTCCCATAGAAATAAGAACATTTAATGGTGAGCAATCTACCATGTGAAAACATTGTAGCATAGAGTTTACATGCTTACTTTATCTCAAACAAATCCTTCTATTCACTCTGTCTCTCCTAATCTTCATTACTTATATATATATATATATATATATATATATATATATATATATATTCATTCAACCCCCAAGTCCTTCAAATTGTGATGAAAGCTGAGACTGCGAATCACAAATCACATCCTTACTGTTACCAAAGAATGAAACATCATATATATATAGGGATAACAAGGAAATGGCCACCATATTGTTTGTAAAACACATAGTGATATAATTTGGATCTTAGAAATCCTAATCCTAACACCAAAGAATCAAACTTTTGGTACCACATTTAGAGATATTTTTTGAGACCGTATAAAGACTTTTTTAACTGTGAAACCAAATACTCTTTACATTTTTCAACATAGTGCTCTGGTTGTGTCATATAGATCTCCTCCTTCAAGTCACCATGTATGAATTTGTTTTTCACATCATTTGTTCTTGTTGGCAAATATTGATTGTTGGCAAATATTGAGAAAATCAGCGTATACTTGTCATTGATGGCAAGAACATGTGGTTGCAGTGATGACAACAGCATTGAATAACAGCGCAGTAATAATCGAGAGGAGAAGAGACAGTGATCGTTGGATTCCATCCAAATTTCCCGAAAGAACCAGGACCGTCAGATCTGTAGAAGCTGCGAGAGAGATAAATTCATCGGAGAATCGGGGATCGCGATTTCAAAGTGCAAAGAACACTTGACAACGAAAACCCC
>SNQJ01S0068719.1:0-10197 GCA_010110895.2 Picea sitchensis | reverse complement strand
ATATCTTGATTTTCTGCAAGTCTTAGATCTCAAGGAAGAGAGAAGAAATCACTAGACTTACAACTATAAAATCTTCAACTAGACAAGAAGGGATTGTTGGATTACTGAGAGGGGGGGTGAATCAGTAATAGAGAAATTTAATCCTTTTTAAAAATATAATCCAAGTGTTATATCAATGTGGCGTAGACCTATCGACCCTCGGGCTGAGATCCTCTCACAGGATCATTCTCTATCCCCTTGAGCCAGCTCAGCTCTTTCAATTCCTTGCAGGAATCTCAATTTTACACAGGTCCTTTTCGCAACTCACAATCTCGCGAGTTCGCGAGTCATGACTCCCGACTCTTCCTTCTCAAATCCGTGATACCCGAGATCGCGAAATGGTTACGGCTCTTTCTTCCGTCAGTTCCCTCCTTGTGCGACCGCTGGCTAGGCTAAGCGCTAGCACTTCTCGCCTCTTGCGCCTTCGCAAGTTCAAAGGTGCAACCTTGGCACCTTTCTTTCCCGAACCCCTGAGAGGCAATGTTGACTTTTCTCCTCTGGTTCTCACTACTCGCGACTTCGCGAGTCAAAGGCTCGAACTTTCGTTCCCTTATCTCCCGAGTCCCCAAGACACGAGAGGTCAACGAGGTGTTGACTCCTCCAAATGTGTGACGTGTGTCCGTCGGTCTACTTCCCAAGCCCACCTTGCGGTTCTACCACATGTTTCCTTCGTGCATTGGCTCTCGGCACTTCGCTACTCGGGAAGTCGAAAATGACTCCTTTCAACCCTCGAACCCCCGAACACGCGAAATGCGATGGCGTTCCTGATCCAACGATCCTCCCGTTCTCTGGATCCGACAACTATCCTCTCTCCTCGCGATTTCGCCTCTCGTGACTTGGAGCACTCAATCTTTGGGTTCTCACCCTACGAACCTCCGAGTTCATGAGATCCCTATATCTCTGCCACCTGTCCTCCTACAAATAGATGGTTGCGATTTTCTCATGGTTTTACGACTTCAGAACTTTCAGGACAAGAGTCTCGACCTCTTACCCTCCGATATGCCGAAGTAGCGAAATTCCGACACGTTGTCTACGCGGTCCCACGATGAAACTTCCCACTTTTTTTTGGAATTTCAGATTTCGTGACTTCGTGAATATGGATGTTGTACTCTCGGATCTTCAACCCACGAAACCCCGAATTGGTCAATGAAGGTCTGACCTCCGTGTCAGCAAGCATGCCACCTGTCCACTCTCAGATGGATGGTCCTGATCCTCTTCATGGCTTCACCACTCATGAATTTGAAGGACTTCCCTTTCTGACCTCCGATGTCCGAGTCCCCGATACGGGTGATCTCGTGACACGTGTCCTCCCAATCGGACGACTCATATTTTCTCGCTATTTCGGGACTTCACCTTTCACGATTTCGCGAATCTTGATGCAAAGGTTTCGACTCTTCAACCCATGAAACCCTGATATGCGAATACCTGAGTGATCTGACGGCCCATGTTGGCTCAGATCCTAAGGCTCTACTCTCCCCTGAGCTTAAACAAAAAACCACACTCCCTGTAACCTCCTTGCTCCTCTGTAAGATCTAATGGTTCTCGGGACTTCGTGAATTCTCCACGGAGAATTCCGACCGCCAATTTCCTCCTTGACGATTCCTGCGAAACGAACATGGTATCCCCTTTCGGAACCTGTCTTTCAACAAAAGAATGTCACTGTGCCTCCTCCCGATACTTCAAGACACTATCCCTCATGAGCTTTCTCCACAACTCGAGTCTTCGAGAATATTCCTGCACGCACTCCTTGCAGCAACTCTTCAAACACTTCCAAGTATTTGAACCTCTCTGACTCTGCGCACTCCCTGCGACAACAATCTTTCAGCAGTTTCCTCAGGCTGCAAACTCTGAGAATCTACTCGGCCTATGCACTCCTTGCACAGCTCCTGTGCTTAACTTGCACTTCTACGAGAATGAGAACAAGGTTATCTCTCTTGAGCTTGTAGAGAAAAACTCTGACTTCTGTCAACGCACACCTTGTAGACAATTTCACTGCACTCCTTGCAGGAAAACTCTTGCTCAAGAAGAGAAACAATTGAAACTCATTCTTCACTCTCCCTCTCTTCAGATTTCAGACATTAAATATGAAATCATACATTTGTGCATCAAATAAAATGCATAACAGAGGGTACACAAGCATATATCAATCGGCATGTACGAACATAGAAAAGAAATTGAACACCATGAGTCTGAACTAAAAATCTTTGTATTAATCCAGAACCTTTGTACATGGGGTTTTACTTTACACATCTCTCTGCTTCTTCTCTCCTATGCTCTCTTGATTGATTATGCTGCTTAATGTTACAATGATACAAGTGAGGGTGTCTATATCCCATTTCTCTTCGGCTCCTAAAATTGCCTAATCTGAGAATTCAAGCCTACCTACTTACATTTACTAGCATAAATGCCTCTCAGTCCTTCAGAAGAGAGAGGGACGCTCAAGGTATGATTACAATCAAGAAGTATGACCTTTTCTTAATTGTTTCATTTACGTTTGGTGTATCAAACTTCAAAATATTTCAAACAATTTATCATGTGCTAAAATGCATTGGCGCTTGCCCCACACTCACTTGACGTTGGCGATGCTCCTGCATCATATTCCCTCGCTTGAAAATTTGCATGGGCTCCTATCCATGAGCTCTCGCACGGTCTGTCCATGCTTCTGGATCTCTGCTTCATTTTCCCAGCTGGCATCTTCAACTGGATGTCCCTTCCACTTGACCAAGTATTCAAAGTATTCATTTCTCCTGGTCCTCTTGCTAACTCTTTTGTCCAGTATGCTTTCCATCTGTGGCTTCTCTGCAACTGGCATCTGTTTAGTCCATTGAACCTCTGGTTTTTCATCACTTGTTCTTGCTTCCTCAGCTTTGTAAGGGTACAAATCTGAGACATTGAATACAGAGAAATTTCGATCCCATCGGGTAATTCAATCTCATAAGCATTTTCCCCAAATTTCTTCAAGACCTTACATGGTCCGATCTTCTTCATCTTCAATTTGTTATATGTCCCCTTCGAGAACCTTTCCTTTCTCATATGTGTCAGAATCAAATCACCAACCTCAAATTGAAGTTATCTCCTATGTTGATCTGCTCTGCGCTTATACTTTTGGCTCGAGTTCTGCAATCGCTCCTTCACCTCGCTGTGAAGTTCCTTCATTGCTTCTGTGAAATCCTCTGCACTAGCACTCCTAGTTGCATTCTGTTCTGAATCTCTCAATTCTGAAACTCCTCTTGGTTGCATCCTATAAACAATCTGGAATGGAATCTTCCCTGTGCTTCTGTTGATTGAATCATTATAATCAAATTCCACCTGTGGCAGAATATTGTCCCACTGACGGTGGTGTTCTGTCACCAAGCTCCTCAACAAGTCTCCCAAACTTTTGTTCACAACTTCTGTCTGTCCATCCATCTGAGGATGATAAGTTGAACCGAACGACAAGTTTGTTCCCATATTTTTCCATAAGGTTCTCCAAAAGTGTCCCATGAACTTGGTGTCTCGATCCGAAACTATGCTCCTTGGCAAGCCATGAAGTCGAATGACTTCTTTGAAAAACAGATTCGCAATGTGAGTTGCGTCACTGGTTTTTTGACATGGTATGAAGTGTGCCATCTTAGAAAATCTATCCACTACCACAAAGATTGAATCAAACCCTCTTTGTGTTCTTGGCAACCCCAATATGAAGTCCATGCTGACTGCATCCCACGGCCTGTCAGGTATGGGTAACGGTTGATAAAAGCCTACATTCTGCCTCTTCCCTTTTGAATGCTGACAAATTCTGCATCTGTCCATGAATCTTTTGACATATGCTCTCATTCTTGGCCAATAATATGACTCATTTATCTTTGAAAACGTCTTGTCATGACCAAAATGCCCAGCCAATACTCCACTATGTTTCTCCTTCAACAAATTCTCCCTCATGGAGCATTTTGGAATACAAAGTTGATTACCCTTAAACATTGATCCTTCCTGGATCATGTATTCTGTCCATTGGCTTCTATCCATGAGAATTGGATTCTCAGCTGCTTCATATGCCTCTTTAAAATCTGGATCATCTCTGTACATGTCCTTGAGATCATCAAAACCCAGTGTTCTGACTCTGAACTCCTGCAATAGCAAACATTTCTTGCTCAAAGCATCAACAACTTTGTTAGCAGTTCCACAAATATGCTTGATTACAAAAGTAAATTTATGCATGTATTCAACCCATTTTGCATGTCCTTGATTCAACTTCTCCTGTTGAGTCACAAATTGTAAAGCATGATTGTCATTGTATAAGACAAACTCCTTAGGAATCAAGTAGTGTCTCCATTTCTCCAATGCCTGGATAATAGCATAGAACTCCTTGTCATACGTGGAGTATTTCACTTTCGCTTCATTCAGCTTCTCTCTGAAGTATGCTATCGGCCTGTCTTCTTGGCTCAAGACTGCCCCTATTGCAAATCCACTTGCATCACATTTTACCTTAAATGTATTTTTAAAATCCGGCAGCACCAAAATTGGTTGTTCTGTGATTTTCCTTTTTAACAAATTAAAAAATTTCTCAGCCTCTTTTGTCCAGTGAAAATACTTGTGTCTCTTATTCACTATGTCCATCATCGGTGCACTAATTCCACTGAAATTCCTAATGAAGTTCCGGTAGAAACTAGCCAATCCATGAAAACTTCTTACCTCAAATATACTCTTCGGTGATGGCCAATTCTTAATTACCTCCACCTTATCTGGATCCATCCTCAATTTATCTACAGAAATAATAAAACCCAAATAAATGAGCTCTGTCTTCATGAATGAGGATTTCTTCATGTTTATCAGCAACTTCTCTTGCTATAGCCTTTGCATCACTGTAGCCAAATGTTTTAGATGCTCTGCCTCTGTTTTACTGAAAATCAGTATGTCATCAAGATACTCAATGACAAATTTTCCGATGAAATCCTTTAGGACTTCGTTCATCAACCTCATGAAAGTACTTGGCACGTTCGTTAAGCCAAATGGCATAACAAGCCATTCATACAACCCTTCGTTAGTCTTGAAGGTTGTCTTCCATTCATCACCTTCTCTCATACGAATCTGGTGATATCCACTTTTCAAATCAATCTTTGAAAACAATTTGGCTCCACTCAAGCAATCTATCAAATCATCCATCCTTGGCAATGGAAATCTATACCTGATGGTTATCTTGTTGATTTCCCTTGAGTCAGTACACATCCTCCAGCCTCCGTCCTTCTTCGGACTGAGCACTGTCAGAACAACACATGTACTCAAGCTTTCTCTAATCAACCCTTTGTCCATTAGATCCTGGACCTGTCTTTTGACTTCTTCATTCTCCTGCGGTGTCAATCTGTACACTGCCTTTTTTGGTAAACTAGCTCCAGGTATGAGATCAATATGATGACTCACACTTCTGATCGGTGGCAATGAACGAGGTAGTTTGTCCACTACTATGTCAGCAAACTCTTCCAACAGTTTCTGAACCTCTTTCGGTAAATCATCTACCCTTGTACTGGTTAAAACAGTTTTAGGCTTCCTTACCACAATGAATTGTGGTTCCTCCTTCTTCTTAACCTATGTAAGAAGTTCCTTCCCACTCATGAGAAGTACAATGTTGCTTACTTTAGGTTTCACCTCCTTATCTTTGATTGGAAGCAACATGTGAGTACTCCCATTCTTCTCTAGGGTGTATGTGTTCTTCCTCCCATCATGAATCACATTTCTGTCATATTTCCACGGTCTACCCAGCAATAGATGACAAACATCCATGGGAATAACATCACGGAGTATTTCATCTTTATACCCTCCTATTTTAAACTCAACTAAACATTGTTTAGTGGCATTTACCTGATGTCCTTTTTGTAGCCACGAAACTTTGTATGGGCTTGGATGTTCAATAGTCTCCGGCTCCAGCTTTTCTACTATCTCTGTAGAAATGATATTATCTATGCTACCACTGTTCACAATGACCTTGCATACCCTGTCTTTGGTTTTGCAAGCAGTCCGAAAAAGATTGTTCCTTTGCACTGGATTCTCCACCTCCTTCTCTGGTGTTAAGAGAACTTTTCGCATCATCAGCGATCTTCCGCCTTCAGCATCTTCTACCTCAACATTCTGCGTTTGTGCTTTGGCAATGTGAGTTTCACCACCTTCTTTCTTCTTATTTGGACATTCATAAGATTTGTGTCCATTCTTTCCACATGTGAATCATTTCACCACTCCACCTCTTCCTCTTCCTCTACCTCTGGTACGAGGAAAAATGTTTCCATCAGCATACTGACCTTTCTGTTCGGTATACTGCCCTCTCTGTGAACTTCCACCTCTCTTAGTCTGAGTCTGAGGTTTCTTCCCCTCTTCCTTGGGTTTCTGATTTCTCTCCTGGGCAACTGATTTGCCTCTGGGCTAACTTCTGCCTCGGCCTCTTTGACCTTGTTTTCGGTTCAACTTCTCTTCATCTTTTAGAGCCATCTGATAAGCATCTTCCACCATTTGGATGGTCGTCATGCTCATCTGATCCTAAATTTTGTATCTCAAGCCATTCATATACTTGGCAACCTTTTCATCATATCTTTCCCAATGACCTGCCTTGATGTTCAGCCTGTAGAATTCTTCAATATACTCCTTTACTGTCATCAACTTCTGTCTCAAATCTTTCATTCTCTGAAACAGAGTAATTTGGTAATCCCTGGGAATGAATTTCACCTTCATCTTCGCGAACATCCTATCCCAACTCTTGATTTTTTGCTTGCCTTTGCAGCGTCTGTTAGCTTGTAGCTCATCCCACCACAATGTTGCATGTCCTTTCAATCTTGTGACAACATGTTTGACCTTTTTGTCTTCTTCGACATCTTCATAGTCAAAATATGTGTCCAGAGCTCTAATCCAGTCTAGAAGCTCTTCAGCATCCAGGTTTCCTTCATATACTGGAATATCCATTTTTTCCTTAGCACCCATTCTTGCAATAGCCCTAATCATGCGTTAATTTGTTACATCTTCTGTTGTGACTTCTTCTCCTTCATGTCCAACTTCATTTTCACTTCTGAAATCATTGATATCTCCAACACCGGCTGTGCGCCTCTGTGTTGTCTCCATTTCCTCAAGTCTGGTGCGTATGTCACGCATCTCTCTTTCCATGGATGGATTTGGCACCTGCCTACCCCTTCCTCTTGGCATTTCCCTATGCTCTGGTGGATCGGGTCTTTGCCTGTCTCTTCTTCTCGGTGGCATGGTGAATCTTCCTTTTCCCTGCTACAGAAAGAAAAGAAATCTTTCTGAGCTCTGATACCAAAATGACGCAGACCTATTATCCCTCGGGCCGAGATCCACTCACAGGATCGTTCTATATCCCCTTGAGCCGTCTCGGCTCTTTCGATTCCTCACCGAAATCTCAAATTTATCAATCCATAGGTCCTTTTCGCAACTTGCAATCTCACGAGTTCGCGAGTTGTGACTCCCGACTCTTCCTTCTCAAATCCATGACACCCAAGATCGCGAAATGGTTATGGCTCTTTCTTCCGTCAGTTCCCTCCTTGTGCGATTGCCGGCTAGGCTAAGTGCTAGCACTTCTTGCCTCTCGTGCCTTTGCAAGTTCAAAGGTCCAACTTTGGCACCTTTCTTTCCCAAACCCCCAAGAGGCGATGTTGACTTTTATCCTCTCGTTCTCACTACTCGTGACTTCGCGAGTCGAAGGCTCGAACTTTCGTTCCCTTATCTCCCAAGTCCCCAAGACGCGAGAGGTCAACAGGGTGTTGACTCCTCCAAATGTGTGATGTGTATCCGCTGGTCTACTTCTCGGGCCCACCTTGCGGTTCTGCCATGTGTTTCCTCCGTGCCTCGGCTCTCAGCATTTCGCTACTCGGGAAGTCGAAAATGACTCCTTTCAACCCCCGAACGTGCAAAATGTGATGGGGTTCCTGATCCAATGGTCCTCTCGTTATCTGGATCCGACGACTATCCTCTCTCCTCACGATTTTTACTCTCGTGACTTGGAGCACTCAATCTTTGGGTTCTCACCCTGCGAACCTCCGAATTTGCGAGATCCCTAGATCTCTGCCACCTGTCCTCCTACAAACAAACGGTTGTGATTTTCTCATGGTTTCGCGACTTCAGAACTTTCGAGACAAGAGTCTCGACCTCTTACCCTCCGATATGCCGAAGTGGAAAAATTCTGACACGTCATCTACGCGGTCCCACTATGGAACTTCCCGCTTTTTTTTGGAATTTTGGACTTTGTGACTTCGCGAATCCAAATGCTGTGCTCTCGAATCTTCAACCCACGAAACCCCAAATTGGTCAATGAAGGTCTGACCTCCGTGTCAGCGAGCATGCCACCTATCCACTCTCAGATGGATGGTCTTGATCCTCTTCACAGCTTCGCCACTCACAAAGTTGAATGACTTCCCTTTCTCACCTTCGATGTCTGAGTCCCCGATACAGGTGATCTCGTGACACGTGTCATCCCAATCAGAGGGCTCAAATTTTCTCGCTATTTCGAGACTTCGCCTTTCGCGATTTTGTGAATCTTGATGAAAACATTTCGACTCTTCAACCCACGAAACCCTGAGATGCAAATACGTGAGTGATCTGACGACCCCTGTTGGCTCAGATCCTACGGCTCTATTCTCCCCTGAGCTTAAAAAAAAAAAACACACTCCCCGTAACCTCCTTGCTCCTCTAAAAGATCTGACGGTTCTCGAGACTTCGTGAATTATCCACGGAGAATTCCGACCATCAATTTCCTCCTTGATGATTCCTGTGAAACGAACACGGTATCCCCTTTTGGAACTTGTCTTTCAACAAAATAATGTCGTTGCACCTCCTCCCAATACTTCAAGGCACTAGCCCTCTTGAGCTTTCTCCACAACTCAAGTCTTCGAGAAAACTCCTGCATGCACTCCTTGCGGAAATTCTTCAAACACTTCCAAGTATTTGAACCTCTTTGACTCTGCGCACTCCCTACAACAACAATCTATCAGCAGTTTCCTCAGGCTGCAAACTCTAAGAATCTACTCGGCCTACGCACTCCTTGCACGGATCCTGTGCTTAACTTGCACTTCTGCGAGAATGAGAACAAGGTTATATTTCCTGAGCTTGCAAAGACGAACTCTGACTTCTGTCAACGCACACCTTGCGAACAATTTCACTGCACTCCTTGCAAGAAAACTCTTTCTCAGGCAGAGAAACAATTGAAACTCATTATTCACTCTCCCTCTCTTCAGATTTCAGACATTAAATATGAAATCATACATTCGCGCATCAAAGCAAATGCATAACAGAGGGTACACAAGCATATATCAATTGGCATGTACGAACACAGAAAAGAAATTGAACACCATGATTCTGAACTAAAAATCTTTGTATTAATCCAGAACCTCTGTACATGGGGTTTTACTCTACACATCCCTCTGCTTCTTCTCTCCTATGCTCTCTTGATTGATTATGATGCTTAATGTTACAATGATACAAGTGAGGGTGTCTATATCCCGTTTCCCTCTAGCTCCTAAAACTGTCTAATCTGAGAATTCAAGCCTACCTACTTACATTTACTAGCATAAATGCCTCTTAGTCCTTCAGATGAGAGCGTGATTCTCAAGGTCTGATTACAATCAAGAAGTATTCCCTTTTCTTAATTATTTCATTTACATTTGGCATATCGAACTTCAAAATATTTCAAACAATTTATCATGTGCCAAAATGCGTTGGCGCTTGCCCCACGCTCGCTTGACGTTGGCGATGCTCCTGCATCACAATGTACCATTATCATCCAATAACTACAGATTAAATAAGAAATGAACAAATGAACAGTCATACACATACATAGTACACCAATGTTTTACGTGGAAACACAAAGCGGGAGAAAACCACAGAATTCTTTTTCTTATATGTCTTGAAGAATTACATTCATTGGAAGCACAAACTTCCTTTGTTTTCCAGTTGCAACTAGAGGGAGTCTCCAACCCCCTAGTTTCTCAGGCTACAACTTGAGGGAAGCTCCAACTCCCTAATTCTCTGGCTACAACCAGAAGGAGGGCCCTAAGGATGATTTTAGGGGCTAAATTTCGCTCATGGGCTAATTTTCCATGGTTTTTCCAAAAAATGAGATTCGCTATTTTAAAAATGATTCACCCAAATTCTATAGAATAAATTTATTTTACCTTAAAAATTGCCAAAATT
>SNQJ01S0068718.1:100007-112910 GCA_010110895.2 Picea sitchensis | reverse complement strand
AATACATGAAATTCCTTGAGAAAATGATGTTTCTTCATGGATTTTTATAGCATAGCATTGGGTGATTATGTAACCCCTTTGAAGTGTGAAAAGGGGTTCTTTAGGGATTAATTAGGTCTTTGACCAGCCTACCATGCGGATTCAACTCAGATTTGATGGTCAAATTAGGTTGGGAGCTGGTCCATAAGTGGTTGGGAGGCCGACCAATTCAATAAATGCGTCGTTTAGCAGGTGTGCGGGTTTTTGCGCTAACAGTCGCGCGTCGTGCGTGCATGGTACGTTTCTATAAAGCGCATGTGCACGCGCACCAAACTCCTGTAAAGCGCCCTTCAATTTTTGGTTACTTTGTATAGTTTTTGACCCTTTTGCAATGCTGTGAAATTAATCCAGTGCCATGAATGACTTCATTCCTGTTTTGACGATGCTGAGTTCTTGTCGCCATGCGCGGACGAAATTTCAGTGATAACAGATGTCCCCTGATGGATGAGGTTAGGAGCATACATATAGCCAAAATCCATAAATGTTTCTTTTACTGAGAATGTGATTGTAAGAGAGAGCAATAGTGAGACTGTGTAGAGCAATCCTTTGGATAAGAAAGGAACCGGTAGAACCCGACCTTCCATGAGGTGCGTAACAATATACAACTGTGTACAAATGAGGCAGGCATGCCCCATGCTTGTGTTGATGTAACTCTGACAAAAAGATGACGGAAGTGTTGGTGTAGATGACTGCAGCACCCTCGGGGGCGGTAATAACAAAGGCAAAAGACAATCCTGCAAAGGAATATACTCTGAACAACAGGTAATGATCTCGGTAATAAGCATCGACGATGATGTGGGTAGTGATGGCCCTACCAGGTTCAGAGGTCTTCGACAAATGATAAAAAGAACTGCAATAGTCGCAAAGTAAGACCCACCATAACATGAGAAAGTGTTGGCGTCGAATGTTATGGGGGCCAACGACAATAGGGAGCAATGGTGTTTCACCCTGTGCCATCCGAGATCTCTCATTAAATGAAGAATGAGAATCAAGATATTGTCGCCCTTCTGGAAAAAGTGTGCTACTGTCGACAAAAGGGGGACACGACTCTCAGAAGCAAAGGGCTTCATAGAATCTACTGAGGTGAGGAAGTGGCAGAGGGACATGGACGAAGTCAAAAAGTGGGAAGACTCAAGACTGCCCTTGGTTGGAGGGTGAATGATAGAATGAGTGGCCGCAACTGTGTGACAAGGTCGAGTGTCAGGGGGATGCCAAGACTAAGGATAAGTTGTGCCAGAGGCAGGACAAGGTGAACAAATTCAGAGGGTAAAAGTAAGTGACCGGGGTAGTACTCTGAAGATATGGACGATGTCGGCAAGAGTAAATGAGAAGCAATGCTCCAACCAAGTGTGACATGGGTTGCGTGTGGCCAAAAAGGAAGCAAGTCGCCAACGGTGATGACCAAAAAAAGGAAATGACTGAAAATAAAGGTGTTTGTACAATAAATAATGAATAATTGGGAAAAAATGTACAAATACAGAAACGGGTGCCCCAGTGTGAAATGAGTGCCCCAGGGAGGGTAGAAATATCTTGGAAAATAGATGAAGGGTGGGGGCCCCATTGGTGAGTTTCTGTATGAGGTAGATGAAATGAAGATAGGTTCACAGATGGGCAAACTGATGGTGGATGAAATGGAGGGTTCATGATCCTGCGGTGGTGCAGGTAAAAAGAATATAACCATAAAGAGGGGATCTGGGAGTCCATATGGGAAGCTAGAAAAATGAGGAGAAGAAGTATGTGGTTGATCTGCAACATGATGAAATACTATCGGGACTCCCATCCCTAAAGGGTAATGAAGAACAATATGAGTGTCAGAAAGTGCAAAAAGGTGCTATGAATGGGACAACTCATGTGGGTGAGAATGCTACCGGGTTACAGTACCAATGATGCAAATGGAGGTGTGAGTACTGCAGAGCCGAGAAAGATGATCCTAAAGGCAAATATCAGAGGGTGTGACTGGAAATGGAAATGAAATACCTCGGGGGAGACTACATGCCAGTGCTGAATATATACCTGAAGGGATGATGTCGGTGACCGATGAGCAAGTACCTGCACACAGAACAACCAAATACCCAAAGTGAACTATATCTGAAGAGAATCAAAGATATGAGCATGTATTTAACAAATGTGACTATGTGCGTGCGTACCTGACCATGATATAGAAAAAAGGGCACCCCGGGGGCCTAGGACAAAAAGTGACCCAAGAATAGCCGTGATGTAGGCGGCGGGATGCTGATCTCGTGGCTGAAGACGGTTTGAAAAATGGACACCTTGGGCTCCCGGAATGTTCAGTGGAAGTTTGGCAAAAGGCCTATATATAGCTGTAGGGCCCACATTGCCACCTCATTTGTACCTGCTGCTACAGTGACTGGAAGAGTAGATTACAGAGGAGATTTGGAGTTTCAGGGAGCACGAGGTATCCGATTGACGGTGTGCGAGTATTAGGTTAGTGGTCTGATCATCCTGCATAGAAATACGTTTCCAATTTTTGGGCAGGGTAGGTACGGGGGGCCGTACAAGGGTTTTGAGGGGTTTTTTGGTAGGTTGTGGGCACACATGTGCGGGCGATTCATTGGAAGGCATGCATACGTGCGCGCCTGTCCACTGAATAAATGCGCATTGGTGTGCGTGAGGGGGAATTTAAGGCGCGCCCTAGGGGTGAGCCTATGAGGTGGAAATGCGCGCATTAGTGTGTGCCTGTGGGGTGAACAGGCGCGCTCCAGAGTGCACCTGTGGGTTTGACAGGCGTGCCCTAGCGTGCGCCTGTATGGTGAACAGGCGCGCTCACAAGCGTGCCTGTGAGAAAAATAGGCGCGCATACATGCGTGCCTGTATAGTGAACAGGTGCGCATGTGTGCGCACCTGTGGGTGGTGAAAACGCACCTAAGAGGCAAGGTTGAAGGGTAAAAAATGAGTCTTTTTGATGCATTGGATGGTTGCATAAGCTGATATAGGACTCTGTGTTGTGTGCAGGTGGATGGCAGTGATTATGGATGTCCGATGGCGTGAGCGAGACTGGTCGCAGTTGCGATATGCTGTGGCCAATGCAGGGCCTGCGGTTCGAGCGGATTTAGAAACCAGTGGGTTGCTAAAGTTTTTTGAGTGCCCGTTGATACGGGCACAGGAGTATTGACTGCAGTTCCTGCTCCATATGTGGAGTCCAGAGCTGCACTACTTCCTCATGCGAGGGGAGCAGATCCCCTTCACTGCGGTGGAGGACATCTATTTTTTGACTGGGCTCCCCTTCCGGGGAACGCCGTTGCCGGCAGAGCCTGTGCTGCCGAGGGATACACACCTGCGGGAGATCGCCGAGTGATATTTCTCAGGTGAGAACTACATGTCTGGGACTGTAGTGAGTGTGAGTGGTATAGATTTGTTGGTGCATCGTTGCATAGCGGCGAGGATTGTTCGTGTCTATGGGTCACTAGAGACCCAACGGATTAGTGGTGGCCAGTTGCTGGTGATGGAGAGGGTAGTGGTGGGCCGTGAGAAGTTCGCCTCGGGGCTTACGCTACATGTGCGGATGATCATGCAGTTGGACCGATGTCGATCCACATGTACAGGAGAGTTCGCGTTTGGTTCTATCCTGGTTGCCTGGTTCTTGGAGAGGGTGCCGATGCTGCGCCCGAGGGTTCTACTGGAGGCGCCAGGGGAATTAGAGCCTCATTTGAGGCGGTGGTCATCAGTTTTCGTTCGCCACGGTGGTGTCAAAGATGGGCATTATTTTACGGCGCAGGCAGCGCAGATATGGCGGCAGATGCCGCAGGTCATACTCCGATACCCCTATGCTGGGGTGGACTTCCGGGATGATCCAGACATGGTGCTTCCTCCTGGGGAGGTATTTGACCATCGAGGTATGCTGAGTTTGTGTATGTTTTTGATTGATGTTATCTTTTGATATACCAGTTCATATGTATGATTTATAGATACTGATATGATCTGTTGTTTGTTGTTTGGTGCATGTGCAGATTTGGCACCTCGCGGGCGCGAGGTGGAGTGGCAGAGAGCGCCGGTTCAGCGAGATCCAGAGAGACTGTTGCGTGGAGAGAGGCGTTGGTGGGATGAGGCCGCAGGGCGACCAGTAGAGCCCGAGAGGGTAGCAAGGCGGCGCCGATTCGACGATCCTGGTGCAGGGCCATCACATGTTCCTCCGGTAGCGGCCGGGGTAGATTTGGATGATATACGTCTTCGTCTTGAGATGGTGTTGCAGGACATGCCTGAGGGAATGTGGATCCGTATCCAGGACGAGGGGTTCCTGGAGCAGTGCATCGGATTACCGCCACCATGGTGGGGTATAGTGCGACGAGCAGCTGTGCTCGCCGCGATGACTAGTGGACGCCTGCCGCCGGGGCAGGAGGGTCCTGCAGGTGTTCCACCACCACTGCCTGGGGCAGGTGGGGGTGTTCCACCACCGCCTCCTGAGGGAGGGACAGCTGGGGGTGCGATAGAGGCACCCTGATTGTATATTGTATACCTTTTGATTGTATATAGGCTGGTGAGACGAATTTTGTACCGAGGGACTATGATAGCCTGCGGGCACATGTATTTTGTGTATGTAAACAGTCGGATGGCCTGATAGGCCTTGATATATATATATGAGTATACATCTTTTTTTGAAATCCGGGTGTTGTGTACATATGTTTTTTGTTGATGATGATGATGTTTATTCTATCTATATGCTGTGACAGGATGTATGAGATGTTTTATGTATGTGTAGCTTGATGTGATATATGCCAATCTAACACCATGTTAGCTATTTCATATGTTGTTTGATTCAATTGTCTTGGAATATGTGTAAATGTAATGGAATCAAAATGTCGAGATAATAATCTAACCTACAGGTATTTGCGAAAGAGGCACGGATCGCATACACAGTAAACATTGTTGAGCTGGAGAACGACTAGTTGAGAGTCGAGGAAAACGCTAAGGTGACGAATATGATGATGTTGGGCATCGGTCAGGAGGCCAATGACAGTAGTGTATTCGGCTTGGTTGTTGGTTGCTGGTCCCAAACATATGCCGCTGGAATGTATCATTTCATGTGAGGGGGTGTAGAGAGCCCAAGCAGCCGAATCGAGATTTTGTGTCCAACGGCTGGCGTCGTCGGCGTAGCCGATGTGGTAAGCTGGTGTAGGAAGCATATGTCAATAGCACAAAGGACAGTTTAGACGAGAGGGAAGGAGAAAAAGATTAAAAACACTAAACAAGAAGAAAAAACAACCTAAAGTAGCATGACTACTTCTAAGCATAAAATTTCTTGAGGTATAACCCATTGACGGGTTCCTTGAGCAAGAGGCCTTCAGGGGAGGCCAGGATGTATGCGCCTTTGGTGAGGCAATGTTGGATGATGTAAGGGCCATGCCAAAGTGATTCGAATTTGCTGTGGCCAAAGGTATCATGAGAGATATCATAGGCCAAGACAAGGTTGCCTTCGCGGAAGGAATGAAGGTTGACATGGCGATCAAAGGTAGCCTTGGATCGTTTTTTAGTTGCCTCGTTGTTCTGTAATGAAGATCGACGATCTTCATCCAGCGACTCCAAGTTCAGCAAGCGCTGCTCCATTGGAGCAGTGTCAGGTAATAGCTCAATTGTGGTGCGAAGGGTGGGAATTTCGCACTCGATGGGAAGAGTTGCCTCGATCCCATGGACTAAATGAAATGGCATGAAAACTGTAGTGGTCTTTACTGTCGTTCGATAATCCCATAGCGCGGAAAATAACATATGATGCCAATTGGTTTTATGTTTATTAACTGTGCGCTGTAACATGGTCTTGAGGACTTTGTTCACTGCCTCGACCTGTCCGTTTGACTGAGGGTAATATGGTGAGGCGAACTCGTGAGAGAAGCCTAACCGAGATGAGAGCTCGAAGAAAATCTCATTCTCGAAGTGTTTCCCATGATCGGAAACAAGTTGGAGTGGTATGCCAAAATGGGATATGACGTGGTTAAAGAAGAAGCGCGCTGCAGTGTCAACGGTGTTGTTGAAAGTGGGCATAGCTTCGTCCCATTTGGTGAAGTAATCAACGACGAAAAAAATGTATTTGTGACCATTGCTGGAGGGGGGATTACAAGTCATAAATTCGATGCCCCATTTACAAAAGGGGCCCGCGGTAATGACAGGGTGAAGAAGAGCGGGGGGAGCTCAGGCTTTAGTGGCGTAGAGCTGACATTGCTCACATCGTTTTACGGCATGAATGAAATCGTGAAACAAAGTAGGCCAAAAGTAACCGGCTCAGATAATCTTCTGAGCCATGGATATACCCGAAAGGTGGCCCCCACAAGCGCCGCTGTGACAGTCGTTTAAGACTCTATGGGCCTCGTCAATAGTCAGGCAACGACAAAGAATGGTGTCGATGCCCCGCCGATATAGGATGTCACTGATAAGGAGATAGCGAGGGGCCTGATGGAGAATATGCCGACGATCATCTCGTGATAGATGGTTACCGAACTTTTGAGTTCGTAGGTAGACGAGAAGGTCGCCATACCAAGGATCATCTGAGGTGATGTAAAAGAGATGTTCGTCGGGAAAGTTGGTGTTGACGGGGGGACTGGTGGTGTCAGAGGGAAGGGTTGTGACAAGTTCGGCGAGAACGAGGGCCTTCTTACTCTTAGGTGTTGAGAACTCGAGGTTGTATTCCTAGAGGATAACGATCCATCGAGCGAATTTGTCGTTAACTTGTCGACGGCTGAGAAAATATTGCATAGGGTTTGAATATGTGATGACCTTCGTGGTGTGAAGCAGAATGTAATGGCGCAGCTTCTGGACAGTGAGGACAACTGCAAGAGCAAGTTTCTCTTCATGTTTGTACTTCAAGGGTGGGCCCGAGAGGTTCTTACTAACGTAGTAAATGACATGTTCATGATTGTCATCTCCGAGCTAGACGAGGACGCCGGCTACTGATACAGCTGATGCTGATACGTAGAGGATGTAGTCACGATTATAGTCAGGTGCACTGATTAAAGGTGCATTTGAAAGCGCTGCTTTAAGATCGTCAAACGACTGTTGGGCATAGTCGTCCCAGTGAAAGGGGATGTCGTGACGAAGTAGGCGAAGGAAACCATGTGCACGTA
The DNA here is from genome assembly GCA_010110895.2 of Picea sitchensis. Taxonomy (NCBI): domain Eukaryota; kingdom Viridiplantae; phylum Streptophyta; class Pinopsida; order Pinales; family Pinaceae; genus Picea; species Picea sitchensis. The sequence continues at coordinate 105,801 of SNQJ01S0068718.1, read as the reverse complement.
TGGTGTAATCTGGAACAAAGCGTCTGAGGAAGTTAGCTTTTCCCTATAGACTCTGCAGTTGTCATAAATTTCGAGGAGGTGGAATTTCGGTGATGGCTTTGACCTTGAGGAGGTCCACGGTAATACCGCTTTGGGAAACGATAAAACCAAGGAGGCGCCCGGCGGTGACACAAAACACACACTTGAGAGGGTTCAAGAGGATGTTGTACCAGCGACACCGTTGAAAGATGATTTGTAAATCATCAAGATGTTGAGTTCGTTTCTTGGACCGAGCAGTGAGGTCATCCAAGTAGATGAGGATGATAGCAGCCAGATCGTGGAAGATGTATGTCATCGCGCGCTGGAAGGTTGCACCGGAATTTTTGAGGCCGAAGGGCATGACACGATATGAAAACGTACCCCATGGGGTGATGAATTCGGTTTTGTACTGATCGGCTGGGTGGATTTGAATTTCTTTATAGCCAGAGAATCCGTCCATAAAGGAAAGAGCCTCGTGTCCGGCACAGTCATCGATAATTTGATCGATAAAGGGCATTGGAAAATTGTCTTTTGGACATACATTATTGAGATCGCGAAAGTCGGTGCAAACACGAATAGTGCCCTATTTTTTGTCGACGGGTACAGGGTTGGAAACCCATGAAGTGTAAGCGATGGGGTAAATAAACCCGGCCGTACATAATTTGTCGATTTCGGCTTTGATAGCCGCGGCCTTGGATGGGTGTAGCAGTCGTTGTTTCTGGCGAACTGGTTTGATGTCCGACCAGGTGTTGATGCGATGCTCGACAATAGATGGGTCAAGACCAGGCATATCTGTGTATGACCAGGCGAAAATATCCCTGTATTCTTGGAAGAGGGTTTTATATGCGGCGATTTCTTGAGGAGTGCACGCAGCTCCAATGATGATTTCTTCGACAACGCCATCTTTAATGGAAATGTCAATTTTGATGGTGGGGGAAATGTTATCTTGATTACCTTATTCAAAGGCGTCAAGGGCAGGAATGGGATTGTTGAACCAATCGATTCAGGTGAAATGACATAAAGGCGTTGGGAGTGCCTCAGGTTCAGGTGAAATGACATAAAAATCCTCGAGTGGTGAGGTAATGTCAATTAACGCCGCTGCGAGTTGGTGACGCAGGGTCAATTGACGTTGCCTGTATGCGAGGATCATAGGAAACTGGTATGAAAATGAGCCAATGAATCACAAAGAGACCAAGGGCATCTCATGCGTTCATTGATTGAAGTGGTGAAATAGCGAATGTCAGTGATATTTGTTGTGGAAGACGTAGCAGGGCATGGGTCGTTCTGAAAATTCTGGCGTATAGCAGCTAATGTCTGCCAGAAACGTGGCAGTGCTAGGCAATGATGAGTGTAATGGCCATACTCAAAATAGATAGCACACACGAATTTGGTCCTCAACGTTTTACTACTGGAAGGCTGGGTGGTAGTAGTATAACTAGCAGTAGTGATGGGTGTTGTGGGAGTTTGATTGAGTGGAATCAAATTCCGTAATTCCGGTAATGATGGGAAATTGTTGGTTTGGTGACCCTCTTTCTCACATAAGGCACAAGGTGGTGGAATGCACGGAGGAAGTGGAGCTGTGGGCTCCTTCTTCTTTCTCCTTCCCCCAGCTGTAGCAGGAGGGGTAGGGAGTATGGGGGTAGTGGGGGTGAGGACATGAATTGTCATGGGGAGGCCTTCCTGTGGACGAGGGACCATGTCAGGTGGATGTAAATACCACACTGGGATGGCTAGCACCATATTGGGTAGTGTTAGCATTGCGGCTACCTGGAAAGCTTCTATACCGGGTGGAGGGTAAAAGAAGGGAATTTGAGTGAGGGGTCGGGGAACTGTCTCCCAAATGGGACTAGGCCCCTGAGGGGGTGTGGATTCATGGAATGTGGGAGTCGACGAGTTCGCAGGAGGCTCCTGTGGGAGTGATGCTGCGACTGATGAGACGTCAGGAATGACTGAAGCCTCCTGAGGAGGATGAGCATCCTCCGTGTGAGTTCCATTAGAGGATACGACGCATACGTGATTAGGGGGAAGGAGTGGTGGTGCTCCATGGTATGTCCCTAACAAGGCTGGATTTTTGAAAATACCAGGACCCATCTCGACGAGTGGATATGTGTCTTTGTTGGTGTGAATGAGGGGAAGAATGTTATCGAGATTGGCAGATGGGTTAGGCTCATAATGCGAGACTTGGTCAATGGTCATAATCTTCCTGTTGTGGGGGAACATGATGGTCCTAAAGACTGATGATGCCACTGCCTTCATAGCATACATGTAGCTACGTCCGAACAAGATATTGTAATCGATTTGAGCGTCGATAACTTCAATGTCAATGAGAATAGTTTTGCCCCCGAGTTCCACAGGGACATTTTGGAAGAGTCCTTCAGGAGATGATGGTCTTCCGTCATAAGCTCGTAATGTGATGGCGGATGGTATGAGTTTTGGGGAACCAAGTTTCTGCCATACTGTTTTGGACATGATGCATGTAGATGCTCCTTCATCAATGATACACCAATGGATGGTGATGTTCCGTATTTTTACTGGTACTTGAATAGCGACGGCGGCGGGAAGACGAGGTTCGCAACTATCAAGGTCGAAAGTGATGAGTCGAGTATCGGCAGGGTCGACTGCCCCCAAGGCGAAAAGTAACGATTTCAGTTGCATGGGACAGGTCTGGAGAACTTCCAAGACTGACATGGCAGCCGGAGATTGTGCTAAGTCATCAACCAAGCTATAATTATGAGTAGCCCTAGCCTGTGGGTTGTGGACATTCCTGCGCAAGGGGATGTGAGGGATGCATAGTGGTGGTTCGGAGAAAGGGTGAGGGATCACCAACGGGGGTCCCGTCGGTGTAGGGTTTGTCTCTGGAGAGATAGGGGTAGACTCAGTTGATGTCTGATATTGACGATTGCATGTTTGCAGAAGAATTTCTTCCTCACTGGTGAGGAGAATTGTTCACTCTGTTACATTGTTTGGGTTATGGTATTGGCCCACCTGAGGTGGGGGATGCTGTGTGTCCTGTTGGGTGTTTATCACACCTTGATGTGGTATAGGATTTTGCAGCACGGCGGGAGGGGGTTGTTGCACATACTGTTGTGGTGCCTGTTGAGGGGTAGTTTGTGCAGGGGTATGGGGAAGACTACCCGAGCCTTTCAACCATTTGAAATCAACGATCTAGGGGCAATGGTGAGTGTAATGACCAAACTTGCCACAAAGAGCACAAGGGTGGATGGTTTTAACATTATTTCACCCTTGGCGTTTGTTGTTATTTCCCCCCTGGGGGTTTTGGTTCCCTTGGTTCTGGTTGCCCCCAGTGGGTTGATGCTGTGGGGGTTGATTCCCACCTTGACCTGGATTGTTATTGTTCCTGTTCCGTCCTTTATTCTTGGCATTGTTCGAAGGGTGAGTTGGGTTGGCGGTGTTCAACTGTTCGAAATTTTGGTATTGTTGAGCAGCAGAGGGTTGAACAAAATTTACCCCCGCATGTGGATGTGGGGGAGCCATGGGTTGTGGAGGTCCAGGAAACGGGAAATATGGATTTTGTGGTACCGATCCATAGGGTACGTGGGAAGGCATAGTGCTTTCACTAGTACTATAAGTTGATGTTGAGGGGGTACCATTGTTTGTGGGAACAGGTGGATGTATGGGGGGTGCCGGTGGTGGTCCACTAATGGGTGGAGGTATAGCAACAGGGTATGGTTGTTGATAAGGGGGTGGGGGAAAATAAGAAGTGCCCCCATATGCCGGTGGGTATTGAGGTGTTCCATACATCGGTGGTGGTTTGGGTTGTGGACCATGGTGTATGGTGGCACCGATTAGTTCGTCTACTGAGTGAGACATCCCAGGTTTGTCCTGGCCAAATGGCACAGGTTTTGGAAGATCAGGAAGTACTGTGTATAAGTATCCTGACTGTGCATAAATGAGGTCATATTGTTGAGCCTTGTTGATGGCTTCCTCTTCTGATTGTGGGAAGGTGGAAGCTACATCCTTACCAAGGAGAGCGACAAGTGATCTAAGAAACCAGTCAAGGCATTGTTGTTTGGTGGTTTCTGCTTTACACAAACTACGTCGCCTATGCCACTCATGAATGTGGTCAGCGATGTGGGTGGCTGAGGTCTGTTTGAATTTAGACAGTAGTTCTAGACTGTTGTCATGGCGGATGGGTAATTGGAAGAAAGTTAAGAATTCTTTGGCCAAGGACTCAAAGGTCGTATGGGACCCTGATTTTTCTTCGAGATACCATTTGCCTGATGGGCCAGTGAGTGTGCGTTGAAATAATCACAGTCGGACGGAATCATCCATAATTCTATTGGACGAACACCATAGATGAAAGGTCATGACATGGTTGGCGGGGTCATCCCCTGCCTTTCCTTCAAACTTTGGTATGTCTAAAGGAAGTTTGGTTCTCATTGCAGGCCATGTGGCGTCATGCAATATAGGATCATTGGTAAGCTTAGTGAGATCCGGTATGTTGAGAGAGGNGAGGTCTGTTTGAATTTAGACAGTAGTTCTAGACTGTTGTCATGGCGGATGGGTAATTGGAAGAAAGTTAAGAATTCTTTGGCCAAGGACTCAAAGGTCGTATGGGACCCTGATTTTTCTTCGAGATACCATTTGGCTGATGGGCCAGTGAGTGTGCGTTGAATAATCACAGTCGGACGGAATCATCCATAATGCTATTGGACGAACACCATAGATGAAAGGTCATGACATGGTTGGCGGGGTCATCCCCTGCCTTTCCTTCAAACTTTGGTATGTCTAAAGGAAGTTTGGTTCTCATTGCAGGCCATGTGGCGTCATGCAATATAGGATCATTGGTAAGCTTAGTGAGATCCGGTATGTTGAGAGAGGCGAAATATGGCATCTGTAGTGTGGTGGCAGGATTAGTCCCAACCATAGTGTGTTGTGAACCTGACCCTCGATGGGGACTAGGTGGGTTGGTGCTCCCTCCTTGAGAGGAAGTGGGTCCCCCGCTTCCGTGCAAAGGAGAGCGAGTGACTGTATGACCTTGGGAATTTGACCCAAGTAATGTAGAACCAAGCAAAGCTGATCCTAAGATACTGGCACTCACAGGAGTGTGTGAAGGAGGTACCGATGAGCGGGTACGACCAGATACTCCTCCTAAGATAGGAGGAAGGTTGAGCAAGCGTCGTGAACGACGGGGGTTCTGTGGTTCCCCAGTGGTGTCAGACTAGTTGTGTGAATGTGTGCACAAAGTGGTGAGAGAAATATAGAACCAAGAGTCTTTGCTGTGATTGTTTTACACAATATATATATCAAAGTTAAACTGTAATCAAATGTGCATCATACGTAAATGAAAAATAAGCATATATGTGGGTAAGATGGTTTTGTCTACGTGGGGGAATCAAAATAAAGCAAATGCTCGTGTCCTAGAAGATGTAACGTCTTTCCTCTCAAATAGCACTGGGCCTTCCAATAGTACTCAACAGTGGGGTCTGAAGTCACCGGAAGAGACACTAGTGAAGGAGGAAATAACTGGTTATAATGAGGGGTAGAGGGGGAAATATCCCGAAAGAGTTGGCGATACTTCCCAATAGCCACACAAAATCCAATCAAGGTGCAATTGCAGCCCACAATCGCCACCTGGGTAGACGTCCTAAAATTGGTTACTAGGTACCTCGGTCCAAGTGCGGCATTTAGATTTTCTGCCTAAGAAATGGGTCACGGGCTGGATCCCGTCCAAGAGGTGGGTGCCTCAAGGGGGGACGCACAGAACAAACGAACCTCAGCCTTCGACCCTTCACGGGTATCTCCCTGCCTTATG
>SNQJ01S0068718.1:89302-99957 GCA_010110895.2 Picea sitchensis | reverse complement strand
GAAATGGGTCACGGGCTGGATCCCGTCCAAGAGGTGGGTGCCTCAAGGGGGGACGCACAGAACAAACGAACCTCGGCCTTCGACCCTTCACGGGTATCTCCCTGCCTTATGGTGATTGGAACACTGGACTTGGAGGATTTGAAGTTCCCTATTTGTCAACTTCTATGTTTGAAATTGTGAGAACCAGATAACGGGGAGTTATTTGGATGCCTATCCCCGAAATCCTACCTAGACTAAAAACTTCTTTTGGGCACCGCCTGTGGAGGAAAACTTAGTGAGTTTTTTAGAAAGTTTTTAGATGAAGTTGTTTTGTGAGGCTGGGGGTGAGAACCAACCTCGTTTGATTAAAAGTGGGAGTGGATAGTCCTATCAAGAAAATATGGGGTGTTTTCAGAATCCCTTTGGAGGAAACCTACTTAGACCTCCACGTTTCGAGAAGAGGCTATGTGAGTGCAAAAGTGACTTTTGTGTGTGATTGAAAGTGTACCAAATTTTAGTTAATTAGATGTCACCTTGCTACATGTGGACATCGCTTGGTCCTTACAAGAGTGTGATTACCTAATTAGCTAGATGTCATTGGTACAACCTTGCAGAATTTTAAAAGCCCTAGGAAACTAGCATGTGGACATGTGGTCCGTTACTATCCTTTAACTCCCTATGTGTGAGTTAATCTAGAAAAAGCATGAAACTATCCTAGATTGAACATGTGGGCATGTGTGGGCCCGTTAAAAACCTTTAAACTCTCCTAGTTTTTTGATCTAAGAAAGCAAAATTCCAACCACTATCCTACTTTTGTGACATGTGGGCATGTATGGGCCCGTTACAAATTTTAGGATATGTTTGAAAAATGAAACTAAGAGGGGTCCCAAAAGGGCCTTTGTCCTCTCCTAAAGGTTTTGAATTTTTTTTTTAAGGGAGATGAGATTGATTTCGCAATCCTTTTCTTGTTCTCAAGATCGCTTGATGGCGCAAGAGAAGAGCATACTCAAGATTGTTACTTCAATTTCTAGTCCCAAATGTGAGTTAGGTGTGATTAAGTATGATTGTCCAACTTAGATTATGAATCAAAGCAAGCCATCGACGTGACAAAAAGCAAATAAGGGAAAATAATTTTATCCACCTAAGTGCCTATGTTTGTTTGACTATCCCCTTTATAAGTTGAGGGGTCTAAGTGGTGCAGTATTTAGAGCATGCATATCATCATTCTTAAGAAGGAAAATGACTTTCCCCACATCCCAACACCTTAAAATGTAAAATTTAGTTCAGATGTGCGCCCTCTAGTGTAGACAGAGGCGCATGAAGCGCCTGCGCGCTGGAAAAATTAAGACCGAAAGCGCATGCACGCAGAGAGAGACTGCTGAACAGGCGCATGTACGCACGATGCGTGCCTGTGGGGTGGAATACCCGCACGCCTGTGGCAAACGACCGAGAAGAAAAATCTGGATGGATTTCTCTCAATTCTTCCTTGAATTGACTGGTTAGCAGGTCGACAGAGGCCGCTTTGTGCACCTGCAAGTTAATGAAAGCAAAAGGAAATCAAAATAAACCCAAATGAGGGAGGAATTGATACCTTCTCCCCAGTATGGTCGCCAATCTGTTTGCACTCAATTCGTCACTAGGTGAGCAAATAAAGAGTGCTTACATGCCCAGTTGGGTCTTGCTAGGCATGACAACTGTAGAGGAAAGGGTTAGAGAGAACAAAACAAAACAATAAACAAGAATTAAATTAAAACAAACTAAAACTATGAGCATATGGAAAAAGAAATAACAAAAACAAAAGACCAATATCACCAATGTTTTTAGGCTGATCAATTGATGAAATCCAAAGCACAATGAAGAAAGGGAACTGTGGTTCCTTCTTCCTCTAAAGGAAGTCTCTTGAGGCCCTCACAAACTTTCTCTCCTTACAATAAGAAAATGAGAATGATGGTGAAAGAACTCCAAGCACATTCACTCAATGGATAGGTGAATGGCTCTATGAAATGGTGCCAATGTGTTATTGTCAAAGAGTGAGTCCTTAACAATCTTAGTAGCATAACAATACATGAAATTCCTTGAGAAAATGATGTTTCTTCATGGTTTTTTATAGCATAGCATTGGGTGATTATGTAACCCCTTTGAAGTGTGAAAATGGGCTCTTTAGGGCTTAATTAGGTCTTTGACCAGCCTACCATGCGGATTCAGCTCAGATTTGATGGTCAAATCAGGTTGGGAGCTGGTCCATAAGTGGTTGGGAGGCCGACCAATTCAATAAATGCGCCGTTTAGCAGGTGCACGGGTTTTTCTGCTAACAGTCGCGCGTCGTGCGCGCATGCGCGCATGGTACGTTTATGTAAAGCACATGTGTGCGCGCACCAAAATCCTGTAAAGAGCCCTTCAATTTTTGGTTACTTTGTATAGTTTTTGACCCTTTTGCAATGCTATGAAATTAATCCAGTGCCATGAATGACTTCATTCCTGTTTTGACGATGCTGAGTTCTTGTCGCCATGCGCGGGAAAAATTTCAGTGATAACAATGGTGGTTAAATCTGAACTACAAACTCTCAACTCGACAGATGGTATCAAAAATTCCCACTCTATCACTCTTCCTCTCGGCTCGACATTTTTATCCTTATAAAATAACACAATGGGTTTGTTTCCCCCCTCTTTCTGAGTTTATAGTGGGACAGGGAAGTGACAACTGTGTCTCACTGGTAATTGTAACTTTTTCCCCTTTTCGTTGTGTTTCCTGCACACTGCACCTTTCTACACGTTAACTGCTCTTTTATGCGTAGTGTTTTCAAACCCAGGTTTTATTGAAGTGCCATGTTCCATCTATCTCGTTCCATTCTTTTGAGTCCCTCCATGTACGCTGAGTTGTTTTTATTTTTATCCTTTATATTTTTTATGGTTTTTTTTACATATTTCTTTATTGCACGATACTTTCTAAGTACTAGGAGGTCGATTGTCCCTATACATCTTCAGTCGACTCCCATTGATCATTCCTATGAGTTATGTACCTCCTAAATATTTCAAATTTATATCTCCCCCCATCCATGACAATCTTCACTTCATATGGTCCCAGCCAATGCATTCTGAATTTTCCTGGGTGTTGAAAAAATTTACTGTTATACACCAAGACTAGGTCTCCTTCATTGAAACTCTTCCTTTTAATATGTATGTCATGCCAAGATTTGTCCCTTTCTTTCTGTACTTCTTGGTGAAATCCTGCTAGAATCCTATCTTCTTCCATCACCATCTACTTCCTTAGCTTTTCTTGTACTGCGCCTTTTTTTGTCATGATAGTGATTGCTGCTACGCGTAGACTAGGTACCAAAAATTATAATGGTACCACTTCTTCTTATCCATACACCAACTTGAATGTTGTCTTCCCTGTCAAATTTTTTCATGTAGTCCTCTATGCCCATAATACTGCTGGTATCTTCAATTCCCAATCATCCCTGTTGACATTGCAGATCTTTGTCAGTGTATTCTATAGGATCTTATTAGAGGCTTCCACTATTCCATTTTCTTGAGGGTGATATGGTGTACTCTTTTGGTGATAGGCTTAAAAATCCTCGTTCATAGCCTTGATAGTACTATTGATGAAGTGAGTGCCTTGGTCACTCATCAAAATCCTTGGGCATCCAAATATAGTGATCACTTGCTCAAACATAAAGTGTGTTTCTATCTATGCGTTGCAATATTTTAATGGTGCTTCTTCTTCCCATCTTGTTAAGTACTCTGTCGCAATAATGATATAACTTGCTCCTGACCTCTTTGCTGGTGGATTAACTGGTCCCACAAAATCTATTGCCTATTTATCGAATACTTGCAAGGTTACTTATGGTCTCAGGGGAATCTCATCCCATCTATTAGGTTTTCCAACCCTCTGACATACATCACATCTATGGCAGTAGTCCTTTGCATCTTTGTGAATGGTCGATCACCATAGTCTTGTGCAATAACTTTTGCGCAATATCTTTGGAAGTATTCCTTTACATCTTTGTGAATGGCCGACCACCATAGTCATGCATGCAATACCTTCTATGCGATAGATATTTCCTTATGGGCCTCTGCTAAAATCACAGGTCTTTCATGTTCTAGTACACATCTTCTCAATATGTTGCCTGCACCCATCTTACATAAGTGTCTTGCAATCAATTGATAGTCTGCAGCTCTGACTACCAGATTTTTCTTCTACGTAGTGTTGAATTCTTGTGGTGCAGTCCCTATACTCAAGTATTTAATGATGTCAACAAAATATTCATCAACTACTTTGACTGAAAATAACTATGCATGAGGGAAGTTGTCCTCTAAATTCGTAGGTTCTTCTCCATTGGTGATCCTTGAGAGGTGATCAGATATTGCATTCAACTTCCCATGTTTGACTATGAATTCAAAGTCAAATTCCTGAAATAATAGTAACCATCTACAAATTCTCCCACCCAACACTGTCTTATTGACTCGGTATTTGAGAGAAGAATGGTATGTGAACATTTTAAAGTGTTTCCCAAGAAAATAGTGTCTGAACTTTTGCAGTGAATATACCATTTCTAAGCCTTCTCTTTCTATAGTATTGTAGTTCTACTCAGACTCTAAAACTTTTCTGCTTGCAAATGCTATCGAATGGTATAACTCTCCTACTCCTGGCTACACCAGAATAGATCTAAGTGCTATGGCTGATGCATCTACATCCACATGAAATGTATTTTCCCAATATGGGAATATTAGTATTGGTATGGGAATACTAGAATGTATCAACGCAGTGATCTGTGCATACCCTTTTATGAATTTTCTATAGTATCCTATGTGTCCCAATGTTTCTCTCAACTGACGTACTGATTTTGGTGATGGTATATTGATAATCACTGCAATCTTGGAAATATCTACTAGCAATCTTTGTTTGCACACTATATGGCCCAATAGTATCCAAAAAGGTGTCCCAAAGATGCACTTATTGATATTTAATGATATCTAACACTGTCTGCATCTTTCCAACATTAGCCTTAACACCTCTACATGGTATTTCAATAGATTGTAGACTCTCCAATCATCCAGATATACTTCTAAAAACTGATGGATGAATTATTTTAATGCAACTATGACTACTCTTGAGAATATTGTTGGTGCATTCTTCAATCCAAAAGGCATGGATGTGTATTGGTAGGATCCCCATTCTATGGAAAAAGTGGTCTTGTACCTATCATTCGGGGCTATCTTGATCTGATGGTAGCGTGAGAATCGATATGTGAATGAGTATTCTTCTTGGCCTCCTAGATTCTCTAATAGCTCATCTGTGAAAGGGGTAGGAAAAGGGTCATGTAGGCAAGCATCATTAAATTTCCTGATATCTACATAGATCCTTATCCCTCCCTGCTTATTTTCCTGAACTACCATAGGGCTTACCCATTCAGATTCTTCCACCGTTTCTATGATTCCTGCCTCCAACATTCTGTCAATTTCTTCTTTTAATTTTTTATTTGTATTGGGTTCAGTCTATATGGTCATTTTCTAACTGATCTAGCCTTAGGTTCGAGAGATATCTTCATCTCTCCTAGCTCTCAGGCTATGCATTTGATATATGTAAAGGTTGTTGGGAATAGGTCACTTTACTCGTGAAACAACTCTGTTATTCTTTCTACTGTTTGTTCGTCCTAGTAATCCCCAATACTGACCATGGATTATCATTTGTCCCAATATTTAATTTCTTCACCTTGATTGTCATAGTAAATACTTATGATTCTAGAGATGGACTTTCCACCTCCCTTTCTCCTTCAATTAATTTAATTTGAATGTTGCGGGGGTCATCTTCATCTGGTGCTTATTACTACACATGGTAGTGTGACAATAGTTCTTTCAATGTTTGTTTGTTCTGTTGTTGATACTCTTTTATAAGTTTAACCTTTGGTTCTTGAATGAATATTTTTCCTCTGATCTGTTTGAGTTTTGATTCTATGTTGGGGTTCTCATGTTGAAATGATAAGGTGACTATAAAATTCTGATGTAATGTTGTCCATTCTACAGTGCCTCTATGCAATTCCTGGTCTACATACTAGTTTGTTGGAATCCCTTCCAATGTGTGAATAAAGTGATGAGACCATTATTATTGTGGTGTCATTCACCATAGTGTTCTTCACTTCTCCAAGTGTTCTTTTGGTGTCCCCTGTCCATCATATCTTTGCAATTGATTGCTTTCCTGTTCTGCACCAAATCTGATGTGCAACAATCTCTTACATTGGTACCAGTTCTTGACTATCTCTTTGTGCACACCCCGCCATCTTGTAGGTGTTTCCTTGAGTGCTATATCCAAAGATAAGAGCCTCTAATTTTCTAACACTTCATGTTCATATCTTGTTAGGAATTATTCTAAGTTATTAACCCCATGAAAGCTGGGATGTTATCTTATCTCTGTACCTACCCATCTTACTGCATGGTCTACTCTTGCGCACCTTCTTGTGGAGACTTCATGTAACATCTATTGCCAATTCTCCAACCCTGTATATGAGTCTGACACGCATGACGTGATACTTCTCCAACTGAGTACCCCATTTGCAGTTGGATTCACATAATCTTCTTCTCATGCAGTGGTTCTGTATAACTGGTTAATTTCCTCCAGGTCTAAACAAGTGGATTCTACAAATATTTATCCTTTTGATGGATCTAATGGCACAATGACTCTGTACTCTCCTGACTCAAATTCCATATTCCTCGTCTTCATATTTATTATGGAATTATTATCAAATGCCCAATCCAAGAAAAGTAATTCTGGGTAAGGTGTTGTGCCATCCACTATTTCAGCTATCACTTCGAAATTAGATTTAGTGCGCACTCCATCCAAATATACTGTCACACCCTTTAGCCTCCTAATTGTAAGAACCCTATGTTGATTTTCTAGTTTCAGATGAACAAGTGAATATCCTAATGTGGGTTCTCTCATACATTTCCATGTCTTCTTGGGTATTACATTCACTTTGGAGCCTAAATCTAGTATGATACCCACCATGTTGAAATCTCCAATGTTGGCGTTCAATCTGAATTCTCTGCTTGTCCTCCTCCTCGTATGAAAATGATTAATTGTTTTCTATTCTATCTTTCCCTCTACATCTGTGCTACATCTTTCTAACATAATTTTTAACACTTTAACAGATGACGAATCATTTAGTAGTTTAACACAGGATTGCAGAAAAGCCTTTATGGTACTTACTTGTCATAGGGGTTGTTCTTCATTATTGTGATCCAATGATGAAGGAATATCGTACATTGGTACATTCTAGGTGTGTTGTGCAGTTGATGTGGATGCAATGTATGGATTTAAGAATTCTTGTTTGGATTGCTTGAATATCTCCTTTTCGTTCTACACATCAAACTGCTTATGTGGTTCAACATTCTTCTTCACCCATTGGTGTTGTGTTGGATATTGTATTACAATGTCATCTCATGTCTTAGATCCTTCACACGTAACTATGTTTATATTTCTTCCATCATCCCTTGCTTTTGCAAAAATCCATTAAACATTCTGATTGTTATGATTCTCTTTTCCTAGATCTTCCCCAATAGTGTTAGAGAGTCTTATGTGTCATGGTTGGATGTGAAACAGTACATACATGTAGCAGGTGGGAGTGGGAATTCTCTTTCATAGTGTCCTGGTTGTTGATAGTTAAGACATACCATGTTGATTAAGGTTGGTTGTCATTGATGTCAACCCTTGAAGAAAGCCACATAGCACAAGGTTTGCGTAATGGACCCAATATTTTTTGATGTAAATATGACTCATTATTGTCTTGTCATGGCTGATAAGAAGTAAAATTGGATGAACTCCAAAGTGGTCCCCTTATGGTGAAAGCCCTCACGGGAAGACGCTTTACAGAGTGAGAAAACCCATGCTTAATGGTGGAATAATGAGATGAAGTATAGTGAATTTGTTAGTGAAACTATTCTATATGCATATTTCTTGTCACGCCATTTCCGGTGGTATGTGGAATTCCACATAACTCCTCACGGTTAGAGAGTTATGGCCATGTGAAGTTGGAGAACCTAGGTTTGGGTAATGGACCCAAGTTTGTTTGATGGATAAATGTATGAGTTTTGATATATTTGTAGGTAATACTATACTATATGGATAGTACATGTCATTCCATCTTTGGTGGTATGTGGAACGTCACATAGCTCCTCAAGGTTTGAGAGTTATGGCCTTATGGAGTTGGAGGACCCTCATATGTTGGCTTGAAGCCCCAAAAGGTCAAAGTAGTCAAAGTGGTTTAAGAGATTTTAGAAGGTAAATAATAAATTTAAATGATGAGTGTACTATAATTCAAAGTGAATACAAAATAAATTATTTAAATAATAAATTTAATGGAGAAATTAGAAGTGGGTTAACTCTAAAATAAGGAAAGTGGGCAAAGTGACCTAGAAGATGTTTTTAAGGAAGCTACTTGGAGAGTATAAATAAGAGGCAAGGCTCTCTCATTTGAAACAAACTTGAGCATATTGAATACCTATAGGTGTATGAGATAACCAAAGGATATATAAGCCAAATTTCTAAGGAAAGTGAAGAAAAGAAGGCCAAAATTCAAGGAGGGATAAATTCTTTTGACGATGCTTTCTAAGGTATGTTTTTTTTAGGTCATCTCACCATTTTCGCAATAACGTTTTTTCTAGAATGATTAAGACCGTGAAATTTCTATGAAATTGAGGAAACATATCCAAGTATCTTTGGTTAAAAAATCATCTTGTGGGTCGTTGTATTTTTGGAGTTACACGCCGTGCAAAACAGGGTTTGTGGCTTGTCCTAAAACTAATAAAAAACAAATGTTTCGGGTAAAAACATCATAACGTCTTCATAACAGATCCAAATTCAGTGAGACCAAATGTATTAATTAGATTACAGTCTTTAGTATGCTTTGTAACAGTTTCGTATCTATTCAACAAATATTTTGTGTGCTACACCGTCTACAAGGTCACTCTCTAGAATAAGCCATAATTCAGAAAGGTGTGCCAATTTTGCTATAACTCATTTTATGAGAGGTTCCAAGTAGTGACACCTGGAGGAATTGCATAAAACACACTGAAGAAAATTGTGTACCAGTTCCATATCTTTATTCATTATAGGTACAAATTTATGATTATTTCAAGTTAGGGTTGTTGACTAATCCAAAACTAGTCATGTGAGACTAAAGAAAACTTTGATGAAAATGCTAGTCTCTTGTTGTTTAAAGTTAAAGAAGGTTTGCAGGTATGTGATCATATACATCAGGTCTATTATAGATTTACAAATCATATTTGTATGATGAAATTGATGAGGGCTTTTGGTTGAGGTACAAGTTGGGTACATGGTTGAGATAAGTAGTTGATGAGTTAGCACATACATGAGGTGTATAGATTATGATGTTGGTACACATTGATGAGTAGTTGACACATGATTGGAACATACTTGGTACATGGTTGGATGCACTTGTTTATGGTACAGGTTGATTATAGGTTGTTTGGTACAGGTTGGTGCATGGTTGATGCACTTGTTTATGGTACAGGTTGATTACAGGTTGATGCATGGTTCAAGTTTATTGGTACAGTTTTACAACCGTATATCTCACAGTGATAGTGTGACAGTGGTTCCATCATTCTGCTTCTACTTCAGGGTGGTTGGATAGGTCATGGGTAGGTGGTTGTAGCCACCTTTCGGTTGTAGCCGAAGAACATAGGGGGTTGTAGCTTCCTTCTGGTTGTAGCCAGAGAATTGGGGAGTTGGAGCTTCCCTCAGGTTGTAGCTTGAGAAACTAGGGGGTTGGTGCCTCCTTCAAGTTGTAGCTAGAAAACAAAGGGAGTTGGTTCTTTCAATGAATGTAATTCTTCAAGACATATAAGATAAAACATTTCTTGGTTTTCTCCCAATTTGGGTTTCCACGTAAAAAATTGGTGTACTGTGTATGTGTGTGATTGTTCATTTCTTATTTCTCATTATTGGATAATAATTCTACATTGATATAACACTTGGATAATTTGGAGAAAAATGATTATAATTACGCTATTACTAATTCACCCCCCCTCTCAGTAATCCAACAATTGGTATCAGAGAAGTTTCCTTCAGAAATCGGTTTAACCACTGAAAGTTAGATCATGGAGAGTACCAACTCACATAAAAATGGAATACCACACTTTTATGGACAAAATTATGCTTTTTGGAGCATAAGGATGAAGACATATATACAAGCACAGGGGTTTGAAATTTGACAATCAATTGTAGATGGATACACAATACCAGCAGTTCCACCAACAAATGACAAAGCAGTGAAACTTGGTCGGAATAATTCCAAAGTTACAGATGCACTTTTGAATGGTCTCAGTGAAACAATATTCACCAAAGTTGCACATTGGAAGTCTGCTAAAGAGAGTTGGGACAAGCTGCGAAATATTTATGAAGTAGATACAAAAGTTAAAGCAACAAAAATTCAAACTTTTAGAAGTCAGTTCGAAGAAACTAAAAATGAAGGAAGATGAGAATATTGCAACCTACTTCTTAAGAGTTGACGAAATAGTGAATGCAATCATAGGATTGGGAGAAGAAATCGAAGAATCTGTAATTGTTCAAAAGGTACTAAGATCTCTTCCTATGAGATTCAACCCTAAGATATCAACACTAGAAGAAATATCGGATCTAAACTCAATAAGCATGGATG
>SNQJ01S0068718.1:61147-82397 GCA_010110895.2 Picea sitchensis | reverse complement strand
GGATTATTTGGAGAAAAATGATTATAATTACGCTATTACTGATTCACCCCCCCCTTAATAATCCAACATACCACTGGTCTTCTGCCTCTTCCAAATTCTCCTCTACCTCATCCTCCACCTCTATAGCCAGCTCAATCTACTCGTGGTGCATTGTACTGTGGCACCTGGTTATACTACGTGGGATTATACTGTGCCTGCATGATATTGTACTTTGGCTACACAGTGTTATATTATTGTGGTGTAGTGTTATATGGGGCTGGTACTTGGTTAAACTATGGTGAAAATTTCCATGTCATCATCTCTTCTTGCACCCTATAGGTGGTTGATGTTCATTCCCTCATCAGCTCCATTGTCCTACAATCTTTTTCGTCATGGCCTACTAACTTGCAACAGTTGCAATATGAACTCTTAGGCAATGTGTGGTATTTATGCATCATTGGAAAATGGTATGGATCATTCCCATGTGTCTTATATATCTCACACCATATTCTTCCTTTCGGAAAATGGTTTGGCAATCTTGTTTCCATGTACTACATGAATGTTGGGAATTCATTCTTATGGTGTCCTTCTATGCTACATGTGGTACACCAAACAACTTCTCTTTTGTCCTTAATCATGTTCTGGTTTAATTTAAATGTTATATTCTTCAGGTATTCCTTGAGCTCATCTTTTACTGAATTTGTCTTCTGATATTGGCTCTCTTCTAGTTACAAGGATGTCTGCAGAGCCTCTTCTTGAGTTTGAAACTTCTGCTGTCTCAAAGGGTATTTCAAGTGTGGTAGTAGTGAATTCACAAACATATGCATATGCTTCATATCTATCATGACATACTTCATCTTTCCATTCAATCGTTTGAATCTCTGGTCTATCTCCCAGAAATATTATACTGGTTTCTGCCTGATCTCTATCATCTTGTTCATGTACTGATCCTCTGAGCTAGGCTTCTGGAATTCATTTATCAGTAGCTTCTTGATATCCAAAATTGTTCTGGTTGTTCCTGGTGGATTGTTTGTATCTAATCTCATGTACCAATCCAGTGCATGATCTCTTAGTGTGATGGTTAGTTGTGCAAGTTTGGTATCCTCATATTTGATCTTCTTCGCTTCCTTGATCTTTTCACAGATAAACAAGTGCTTATGAGGGTCCTGCGATGCCTCTCCTTTGAATTATGGTAACCTGATGGTGGGATCATGTCCTTCTATCCTGAATGTTGAACTACTACCTCCACATGGTGTATGTCCTTGACTAATTCTTCCTGAACTAGATCTCCCAATTGTTGTTCCTTATGTAGATGTACTTCCTGTTGTGTTTCTTCCACTGAAATTCGATTTCCTAAACGAAGGTGTTATTTCTGGTGTATTAGTCACAGATGGGTTTATGGGTTCCACACTGACACTGATATGGATATGAATTCTTCCTCTATTTTCTTCTCTTGGACCTCTTTTCTTCCTTTCATATGTCACACGCAGGATTTCCTCAATCTTCTCCACAACCCGAAGATCCTCTACCTCTTATTCATCACTTTCCAATCCTTCCCTCGTGGATATGGATCTCTTCTTATTGTTCATATTATATTGGTAAGGTACTCCACTGTGTGTTCTTCTAGCTATTTCCATGATATGCTTGATCTGGTGTTTCTCCATCATGGTTGGATCCAAGGCCTCCTTATTTCCTTAATCCATTTCTTCCTCCATTTCTCCATCTCTTGTCATTGCTTATCCCCTTCCCCCATGCACACAGGGAATTTTAGTTGTCTGAGGCCATTTCCATTACACCTTTGTTATATAGTAACATCTTAATGGAATTATACAACAACACTATGTACCTACCTCGAGGTCCCTTCAACAACTCTTGCTCTACTGTGTTGTAAGACTTCAGAGTATCTATTGCAAATTCTGTGATAAATCTTGCAACAATGTTGTCTAACCAGAAATCTACTGCATGCACAAATTTATTATCAACTTGTTGTAACTGCACGATATCCACAGGATTCCATTCTAGTTGTTTGATCTGATTTGTAGGGTGTTTTTCTTTCAACCTCAATATTGACTCCTGCAACACATGAGGGAAATCACAGAAAAATAATTCATGCAAGTCGTTGAATACGAACTTGTCCAAATATTTGCGCGGTATTAACTTTGGGTTTCTGTTATCTTTCTATGCAAATTCCATCTCCTTTGTTTTCAACCAGCTCTCAATCTCTTCCTTCCTTGGGTTCCACGGTCTCAACATCCCCTTTTATATTCTCATTCTTTTAACGTTGTGTCACGAGATCTTCATGATTCTTAAACATATCTCATTCACTCAATCTATTTATGTTCCAACCAACAACATAACCATTTTTTGGTTATAGTTTACTCTTTCTACCCTTCTTGGTATGAACCAGGTTCAGGTCCACTTGGTTTCCAATAAAACCCTCCTAAAATGATCGACCCTCCTGGTAAACTAGAAGGAAACACAATGCATAGGGCGCACTACGTAGTCTCACCCGAGATAGTTCTTATGGGTGGATGAAATGCTCAAGTGCTTTCAACTTGGAAAATGAGTGGGGATATGCGATTAAACTCTAAAATCTTCATTTATTAATTTAACATTCAACTTATATGGAATACCATGTCATTCTTGCTCATGCATGTAAAGGAGTAGATCTATCTAGTCATTCACACATTTTTTTAACATCTAATCATTAACAATAAAAGAGATACATAACATTCAATCACATAACACATGATCTACCGTGGTTCACCCCTCCTAGGCTACATCCAAAAATATTTTGTTTCTCTTTTGTTTTATTATTATGGTTCCAAAATTACAACACCTCGTGCATTAAAATTCTCCATCATAAAAGGTCGAGATCTAAAATGAGGAGGACTAGATCAAACCAAGCTCCTCAGCCTATGATCTCTCAAGATCTCCCTTATTCCATCTCCTCAGTTCAATATCTTACAAGATCCATCGTATTTACAATCATTCTATCTTTTTACATCATAGAAACACTGACTAACCCAACACGAACAACAACAAACCTCCAAAAAACCCCTCCTCCCTCGACCTAGACCTCTTAGGTACCTACTTATACATATTTTCGACTTAACAACACCCGTTACATTCTCTTACCAAAACCCTAACCCTATCATGGCTAGGTCTTCTTGCATGTGTGCCTCGCATGCCTTCCTCTTCTGCATGCACATCTATTTTTCACATGTCACTTTTCCTTCATGCACGTCTTCCTTACAGGTGTTGCATCTTCTGCATGTGCATCTACCTCCCACATCATGATTTTCCCTCAAAACCATCCTATTCCCAATAACATCAAAATCATTTTCACCCCCTATGGTCGACATGTCTTCGTCCTATGATAGTATTGTCCTAGAAAGACCACTTCAATAGGTAAGTACTTTAAGATAATTTTTGAAAAGTTGTTTAGAATTGATAAAGGATGAAATTTCATTGAATGGATTACATGGAACGATTGATCGTTGCACGCAAGAAAGGGAAGTTCCTATAACGCATAGGGTAGTTGTTGTGTTGGTTTTGTCAATTGGGTGAGAAAAACAACAACACTTGCATGTCTAGATAAGCCTGCTAGACAAGATAGAAGTTTGTGAGTGGGTTATAAAAACCAAACACACTTGAAAACAAAGAAATAAAACTAAAACAAATAAGAAATAAATGTTAGAAATCTTGAGAAACTTAGAACCATGAAAATCAAACAATACCAACATAATTCTACCAATGGATCAATAGATTAGTAGGCAAAACACCATAGAGAAAGGTAGGGACTTATGAGTCCCATCTTCCTCCTTAGGAGGGCTCTTGATTTCCCTAATTGAGAGCTATTGTATTTATACAATGGAATAAATGAAAAATTGTAACACACCCATGGTGGGGCGTAAAATTTTTGTTCTTCTTAAGAAAATCAAATCCCTCATTCGGGGTCTCTATTCCATTCTACTCTTTCATATATTTCTAGCCACAGTATCCATGCTCCGAACCAAGCTCAGAGCTAGAATATGTCCTCTCCCATTTTTTTTGGGTTTTTCCATCCCTCTATACTTGCATATGACCATGGGCTATGACCAGACGCCAAGAAAACATGCATCAAGACAACTACAACGCGAATCCTTTGGAGTGGAAAACCTTCGAAGTTCACAATATGACGCCACATGTCCTCAGGGATTTCAATGACCCTGATTCACTTCGGGACTTCGACGCTCAGGAGTTTCGAATGCTCCAAATAATTTTCTTCTCGAATTACTCCATACTCATAGTTATAGATTGAGTGCCATGCATCCCTTCATGATCGACAACTCTAATCCACTTTGGGACTTCGACGTTTAGTATTTTCGAACACTTCAATGCCTTTTTCCTCCAAAGTACTTCGTACCCGGAGTTACATATTGATTTGCACGCATCCCTTCATGATCGACGACTATGATCTACTTTAGGACTTCGACATTCAGGAGTTTCAAATACTCCAACACCTTTTTCCTCTAAAGTACTCAGTACCTAGAGTTACAGATCGAGCGCCACACATCCCCTCATGATCAACAACTTTGATCCACTTCGAGACTTCGACATTCGAGATTTTCAAACACTCCATTTCATTTTTCCTCCGAAGTAATATGTACCACACGTCCCCTCCCAATGAAAGGTTCTGATGGAATTTGACACTTCATAACTTTACTCCTCGCATTCCTCCAGATTATTCTTCTCCGTAGTCAATGATATACTTCCACACACCTTCCTGCGCCAATGACTAGGATCTACTCCAGCACTTCGACACCTCGGGGATTTTTGAAGCACCTCGAATCCTCCGGAGCCCCGAAATCCTAGTCATTTCACCAACCACGTGGGTGAGGTATGCATGTGCCAGGGGATGACATGTAGCTAGGTCAGGGGCAACATGTGCCCTCATCTAGAATGACATGTATCATGTTCAAAAGGGCTATAGGGTATGTGATGCACATGAATCTAAGTGGCACATGGCTTGTCAAGCTTAAATCCATGTCACTATGGTTGGTGTCATTGCGCCTCATTGATCTAGTCTGATCATGTTTCAACCTCCCTCAGGTTTTCACGGTCATGATCCAGCCAATACCGATTTTTTCACCAATCAACGATTCATAGGGATTTCGGGGCCACAACGTGATTTCTCTTTATTGGACAACTCAATCTCCGCAATCTAAAAAGTGCTCTCCCGACTTAGTCTAATCGTGGTCGTTGATCCTCCACCATGACGAGATCAATGCCATTGGTGAATTATGGGCCGTGAACTAGAAAATCCACTAATTTCACCTTCACGCTATGCAATGATTCCCCACCATCGATCTTTGTTCATAGATCGACGGTTTGCAGTGATTGTGGGGCCCAATATCCACAATCTAGGAAGTGCTCACCCGACTCTTTCGAATCATGGTCATTGATATTCCATCTCCAATGAGATCAAAGATGTTGGTTGATTGCGTTCCATGAACTAGAATGCCTTCTAACTTCACCTTCGTGCTCCACAATGATTCCCAACCATCGATCTAATTGAGGGGTTGGTGTTTGATCCGTTAACTCCAGTGGGTCTTTGAGTCAATCTGATTACTAAGATAGCTTTTCCTACCAATGAATGGTTCACATTCATCTCCTCTATTAGGTTCTTGATTCATATATGGCTCTTGTTACTCATGGAGTTTGGGTAACTTTGACTATCGTGAAGTTTGACATTCCAGGGCGTCAAACTCCTGAAAATCCAAAACCATTATGATCTAGATCCTTTTGGGATTAACACATGGTTCCTAGACCCAGGTCACATGGACCTTCAAATGAATCTTGGGCTATGAACTCCATTCTTAGCTGGGTTTTGGTTAAGGCTATGGATGCAAGTTCAAGGTCTCTCAAGCTACTGGTTTGAAGGAAATGCCTCCCTAATTCATAGCACTTTAAGTTCTGAAATAGGGCTGGGTAAACTTGTGATATTACCAAGATGGTAGCAGTGCCAAGAGGCTTGCTCCAACTTTGGAGCTGTGAGGTAGCCCCCTGGGGAAAACACCTTCGAGGGTTAAAATGGAGCATACAGGAAAATTAGAAGCATAAGTTCTCAAGGAAGCCAACATATACACATAACTTAACCATTTCAATAGAAAAACTATTTATAGATGTGTAAATCCATGCATACAACCATTAATTCCCAATTCAATGCATAGAGTATGAAAACACTTATCAGAACCAGATAACGTGAAGTGACTGCTGGAAGGGGTGTTGTTTCCACCCAACCATAAGCTCAGTCACTCCTAACAGATTTACCACTAGCCACCCCGAGCTAGAATACGATGCTTTTGAGATTGAATTTGTTATTCTGGCTCAGAAATAGATAGGGATGAAGGTTACTCTCCTTATCCCATATCAGTCTATATTTCCCACGATCATAACACACTCTTTTCACAGTTCTCCCTTGAACCCGAGAGCTTAGTCTCTGGTATCTGCACTCTTCCCAGGTCCTCATATGTCCACCATGCCTTCCTTTCTTGCCTCTCTCAAAACGATTGTGTGTGGCCCAAATCCCTGGTTAATGGTTAGGTATGAAAGCCTTACGGATAGGTGGTCTTCTACATCCCATCATTAACTCTTGAGGAGGTCTTCTCATCGACCAACCTGACTGAAATTCACTCCCAGGTTAGAGGGTTGTTCTGATCCTGAGCAATTAAATCCAACAAAGTACTGCTCTGGTGAAGGTTAACACAACTATTCCTGGTCCCCTTCACCATCTCTTTCACAACATTCGTGGTCTCTCTTAGCACATCCTGTTTTCCAATAGTCATGCAACACTTATCCATTTTATATTAAAATAACATAATTTACATTCATTGACCTTTTATACATAGGTCCATCAAATAAAAAATTCACACATATTGAGTTTTCCATAGTCTCTTGGCCAATATAGTTATATTTACAAAATGCAGGAAATGGGGTGTTACAATTCCCTCCCCCTTAAAGGAACACTGTCCTCGATGTTCTATCTGTTAACATGCTATGTATATACAGAAGTAAACAAAATTGGATTTTCCTATCTCATGGTATCCTCCATTTCCCACGTAGCCTCATCTGGGCCAAAATGTTTCCAATGCACATTGACCTGTGCAATGGTTCGATTCTTGATTGAGGTTTCCCTCCTGTCTAGTATGCATTAAGGTTCTGGTAGGGATTCTCCCTCCAGCTCCACCTGGATCACATACTAGTCAATTATATGATTAGAATCATGTACATATTTCTTCAATAATGAAACATGGAAAACATTATGTTCCTTTACTATGGGAGGGAGTGCTAGCCTATAGGCTACACGTCCCACTCTATCTAAGACTTCAAAGGGTCCACAATATCGAGGTTCTAGCATGGCAAAAGCTCCCATTCTCAAGGAACTCTTCCCGGACCTAACTCTGAGATAGACATGGTCTCCTATTTTGAACTCTCTGAGAGTTCTCTTTCTGTCTTCGTAGCTCTTCTGTCTATCCTAAGAAATATTTAGATTTTGTTTTATCTGAATCACTTGTTGTTCCATTTCTTTGAGCATGTCCAGTCTGATTGTAATTCTATCCATTGGATTACTCCAGTTGATTGGAATCTTGCACTGTCTACCATAGAGGGCTTCAAAAGGGCTCATCTTTAGTGACTCTTGATAACCGTTTTTGTAGGAAAATTCTACAAGTGGTAGGTAGTCTTCCCACTTATTTGGATGATGCATTACATGGATCGTTAACATGTCTTCTAATATTTTTTTTACTCTCTTTGTCTGTCCATTTTGGGGGTGATAGGCTGTGCTAAACAACAATTTAGTCTCACTTGAAGTGAACTTTGTGTCTTTATTGGATACAATCTCTTTAGGCATGACATTCAATCTGAATATATCCTTAATGAAGATGTTGGCAATACATACTTCCTTACAATTCGACTTGATAGGGATGAAGTGAGCATACTTTCTTAATTTTTCCACCATGACCATGATGACATCATTCTACTGAGCTGATTTTAATAATACGGTGATGAAATCCATGGAAATGGTTTCCCATTTCCATTTTGGAATTGATAGAGGCAATAACAAACCCACTGGGTGCCAGTGTTCTACCTTAAATTGTTGGCATTCTTGGCACTTAGCTAGATAGTCAGCTATGTCCCTTTTCAACCCAGGCCAATATAATTGTTTTCTATTGGCCATGATCATTTTCTAATATCCCGGGTGACCAGTATATGGTCTCTTGTGTAGTTCATCCATTATGAACCTTTTCAAGTCATCACAACTTGGAATATACAATCTATTTTTGTAGGTAAAAAATCCTTCATCAAGCATATGATAGCCTTCATACTTTAGCCCTGTAGTCTTTTGCCTTAGGTATGAGGTCACGGTTTTGAAAAATGCATCTGTTTCTTATGCATTTCTGATTCTTTCCCTGACATCTGTTTCATAGGTGCTTACTGCTACCAAGTGAATCATTTTCACACTTCTGCTACAGGCATCAATGACCCTATTTTCATTCCCTTTGATTTGTTTTATTTTAAAATCGAACTCACTAAGGAGAGCCATCCATCTAGCTTATCTAGTATTGAGTTTTGGTTGATCAAACAGGTTCCTCAATCCATAGTGGTCTGTCATAAGTAAAACTTTCCTACCCAGGAGGTAATGCCTCCACATTTTTAAAGAATACACTATGGCATCCAACTCTAGATCATGGGTCACATAATTGATTTCATGCTCATTCAATTTCCTGGATTCATAGCAAATTACACGTCCTTCTTTCATAAGGAATCCTTCGAGTCCTTCCTTGTAGGCATCTGTACACACGGGGAATTCATTATCAGGGTCTGCAATATTCAACCTGGGTGCATGGGTCAGAAGTTATTTCAGTTCTTGAAATATTTCTTCACATTCTGATGTCCAAGTGAATTTAACCCCCTTTTTCTGGAGGGCATTGATGGGAAAACCAATCTTGGAAAATCCTTTTATGAACCTTCTATAATATCCTGCTAATCCCATAAAGGATCTCATATCAGATACATCCTTTGGGGTAGGCCATTCCATAATACATATGATCTTGTCAGGGTCCACTACCACCCCTTCTTCATATATAACATGACCCAAGTAATGTACTTGCTTCTATAATAAGTCACACTTGATAAACTTAACATAGAGATGATGCTCTCTTAGTACTTGAAGCACAAGTCTAAGATGTTCTTCATGCTCCTCTTTGTTCTTGGAGTATATTAAGATATCATCAATGAAAACCAATACAAATCTGTCTAGGAATTTGTTGAGTACATTTTTCATTAAGCACATAAAAGTGGCGGGGGCATTGGTTAATCCAAATGGCACCACCAAAAATTCATAGTGACCATACCTTGTCCTGAAGGCCGTTTTGTGGATGTATTCATCCTTGATTCGAACTTGATGGTATGAAGACCTCAAGTCAATCTTTGAGAAAATGGAAGCACCCCTTAATTGGTCGAACAAGTCATCGATCCTTGGTAAGGGGTACTTGTTCTTTATGGTTGTCTTATTGAGTTTTCTATAATCTATGCATAGTTAGAGAGTGCCATCTTTATTTTTCACAAGAAGAGATGGTGCTCCCCATGGAGAAACACTAGGAAAGATGTAGCCTTTATCCATCATTTCCTTTAGTTGTAGCCTGAGCTCAGCTAGCTCAGGTGTACTCATCCTATAGGGTATCCTAGACACTGGAACTACTCCTGGTGCAAGTTCTATCGAGAAGTCAATGTCTCTTCTCGGAGGTAGACCTGATACCTCTTCTGGAAACACGTCTCTATACTCTCTTAATATGGGGTGTTCCTCTAGGTTAAGTTTTTCATCCTCTACAGATTCCAACACCTGTATTGCATATAGAGGACACCCCTTTCTGTAATACTTTTTCATTTGAAGGGATGATATTCGTCTCATTGAGACATGTTTCTGAATCCCTTGGAGGGTTATCTTTCTCCCTTATTCATTTACACATTCTAAAGTTTTATGGTAACAATCCAACTTAGTTTTATAAGTATCCAACTAGTCCATACCAATCAACAAGTCATAATATCCTAGGGGAAGTATGTTAAGGGTCGCTTGCGTGGGAAATCCGTCCATGATGAATTGGCAAGCTGGTATGACCTCTGTTACTTTTCTTTTGGTTCCAGTGGCTAGTTTTACCAACCATGGATTAAGGTGTCTAACTAGTTGTAGTTTACACTTATCAATAGTCTGAGGGGCCACATAACTCAAGTTAGAGCTAGGGTCAATTAAAATAGAAACTAGACGCTTGGCGATCATACCTTCCATGTCCACTACTGAAGCTTGGTGTTCGGCTTGTTTGTTATCCAAAGCCACATAAATCCGTGGCATGATCCTAGCCACATCATTGACTGTGGTATATTCTTGGATGTTGTAGACTCTCCTACTGTTCTATTGTCTCTGTGGGAAATTCCTCAGAACATGTTCTTCTCCGCAACCCCAACATTTCAAGGGTTCTCTCTTTGGGTTATCAATATTTCTTGGGGTTGATCCAAAAGGTTTTCTTCCACTATGGGATGGGAAATTATGCTGATACACACTTTGGGTAGGAAGGATCATCCTTGAATCCTTCTTTTAGTTATTAAACATTGAGGATTTAAACCCCTTCTTCCTGAACCCCAGACTATTCTTCTTCCAGTCCTCGCGAGGTTCTGTCTCACGCCTGAACTATTCATAACAATACCTTGCCTTCCGGATAGTGTCTTCTAAGGTATTTATCTCGTCAAACTCAATCCTATCCAGTAGGTCTAAGGTAATCCACTAATAAATCATTGCAGTTTTACCTATATATATTTTATGTAGGGTACATACCTCAACAACTCAAGGAATTTACTGACATATTCCTCTATGTTGAGTTGTCCTAGCTTGAGTTCATAGAAATCATTAGTCTTCCCATCCAAGTATTTCTCTGATAGATACTTCTTCTTGAAGTGTTTCTCAAACTATTTCCATGATAAGTCCTCTTCATGGATTCCTTTCACATTCTTAAAATCTTCCCACCAAATGGAAACCTTTCTATTCAGGTTAAAGATGGCTATTCGAGCCTTCAACTTTTCATAATATTCATGAAATCTAAAGTACTTATTTAAACCAAGCAACCAAGATTCTACCTCTTCCTCTTTCTTGATCTTTCCATTGAAAG
Organism: Picea sitchensis; assembly: GCA_010110895.2. Taxonomy (NCBI): domain Eukaryota; kingdom Viridiplantae; phylum Streptophyta; class Pinopsida; order Pinales; family Pinaceae; genus Picea; species Picea sitchensis. Next base: position 71,214 of record SNQJ01S0068718.1, on the reverse strand, counting down.
AGGGTGGTTTGTCTTTCTTGAAATATTCAAGGTTATGACTTTTGGAATGTTTCACCTCTTTCCATTCTTATGAGAATGTGAGATAGTTTTTCTACTAGAATATCCCTCAGAGTTTATAGTTCCCTTTTCTGAGGAATCTGTCGATAAGCATCCCCTACCTCCATGTTGGGAATTCCTCGAGGTACTTCTCCCTGTGTGGCCACTTATGGGACCATGTTTTCCTATCTCATGTGGACTTTGACTTCTCTCTATATGTCGTTGGTCCACATAACTGGTCGTAGGTCCATGTTGAAGTTGCCTCTGTATATTGGATAATCTCTGTAGCAAGATTCCATTGATTTTCATTTGTTTCTCTTGATCCTTTATCAATATCTCATTGTCAGCCTTGCAACTTTGTAATTCATCCATAAGGATCCTTACAATTTTTGCTAGATCCAGAGGGGTATCCACTGCCATCCTCTCGTCAGACTCTTCATCTCTATTGTGGGAGCCATCCGCCACTTCCCGACGCATCACCATACTTTATGTTGGTGGTTTACTATGATTCACCAACTCCTGGAGTGTTGAGAATACACTTGCTGTTACCTAACATTTTATTAGTTCATGAACAACACATAGTTAATTTTTTCTTAAATACACACACAATAGAAAGTTTTCATTCTTTTCTTTTGTAATAGTTTAACCAGACTCTTTAGGAAGAGGTAAGGTATGGCTCCACCCTTAATATTTTCTTTAAAATTGGTATTTAAGTGACTCATCCATGATCCCAAGCATGAAAAGTGTTGTAACCATGCTTTGATACCAATTTGTAACACACCCATGGTGGGGCGTAAAACTTTTGTTCTTCTTAAGAAAATCAAAACCCTCATTCGGGGTATCTATTCCATTATGCTCATCCAGATATTTCCATCCATGGTCTCCATGCTCCGAATCGAGCTTAGAGATGGAATATATCCTCTCCTAAGTTATTCAGGTTATTCCATCCCTCTATACTTGCGTATGACCGCAGGCTATAACCAGACACCAAGAAAACAGGTGCCAAGACAACCACCGGGAAAATCCTACAGAGTTGAAAATATTCGAAGTTAACAATCTGACACTATGTGATCCATATGGATATCGGTGGCCACCCACCTTTTCCAACTGGCTCAAAACATTTTTCTAACAATTTTGGCAATTTACTATTTTTAGTAGTTTTAACTTCCGAGGGCATTTTGAGGGCCTAAATGAATGTTTTTCAGGATCAAGCTTCTCAATAATATCCATAGGAATGATCGAGCCCCCAAAATGAATTTCCTCGATGATACCTTTCCAACGGGATATCACACACCGAAAATGAAGATCATATGCAAAAGTTACGACCCTGGGAAGTTGATGTACTAACCTACCCAAACGGGGCCCACATGACTTTTGGTGCTTCATCTCCTAGGGTTAGGTTTTTGGATGTATAGGGTCTTTTCATTCTTGTTTATTGTAAAAATTCCTTCAGAACCTCATTTTAATCTACTTCTTGCGAATGTGTGCAATCGTCACATCTCTTCTTAGAGATAAGTTGCCACCATTCTAGCAAGCTTGTTTTCACTGCATTTTACACTTTCAGCTTATCTTGTTATTGAATAGAAAACCAATTTTACTGTATCTCTTTTATTTTTTTAAGAACCTATTAATAATCTGTATTCATTTCATTCTTCTCATAAAATCTAGATCAGTGGTATCGGAGTGGTCTCCTCCTTGTCGTCTTAATGCATGTCCCCAACGAGGTCGGAGTACAAAGAGTTGGGTCTCGAGCTTGTTTCTCTTGACGACAAAATATCTTGCATGCCCAAGCAACCTCTCATGGTAGGAGAAAATAAAGATGATGGGACAAGAGATCCTTTCAAACTGTTGATTGAGGAAGCCCTCACGCAACAGAGGAACGAGATGATGGATAGTTTCGCGCAAATCCTTGGGCGGCTACTAACAGGCAACACATCTTCTTCAAACGAAGGCGTCGCCCCATTCAATGTAAAAATAAACTTAGATATTCCTATATTTGAAGGTCAGAGAGACACAAATGATTTAGACAAGTGGTTGAATCTACTAGTAGGGTATTTGTCTGTCCATAAATTTTTGAATAGAGAAAAGATTACTTTTGCACTCCTCAAAGTCGTTCCCAATGTCAAATATTGGTGGGAAACTTTCTGTGAGCAATAGGAAACAGAGGAAACCTCATTATTTTTAGTCACGACCACCTGGGAATCCTTCGTGGATGTTATTAAGGAACAATACTACCTTTTCGGAAGTTATGACGACCTATATACCAAATGCACCACACCGCGACAAGAAAGAGACCAAGCAGTGCCAGATTTCACAAATATATTCCATACCTTGTGAACCAAGCTGGGTATCAAAGATTCAGAGTGACATCTGATGCTCAAGTATCATGGTGCTTTGCATATATACATCTAGACTAAAATGGAATTTCTGGACATCTCATCCTTGGGCACAGCCTACCGATATGCCGTCAAAATTGAGAAAAATCTCAAACAAAAGATGCGACAATTTGGGCCTGGGAACCCCTCACAGCAAAAGAGGAAAGGGAGGCCCCAACCCATAGAACAAAGGATAGAGTAAATATGGACAGTATCAGGACAACTAGTGCAAGTCATAGGTAAAGAAGGACACCAGAAAGACAAATAAAGATAGTGGGAAGTGGTGCGACTTCCATAAGATCCCTTGGCATAACACTGCTGACTACTGCTCAAAGCAGTCATTGGTGGCCGAAGTGAAAGTCTCTGAATCAGAGTTGGATTCTGACTTTGAGACAGAACCAGAAAGGGGAATATGGATCATTGATGTGGAACCTAGTACCACTATTGCTACCACCAAGCTCTAGCTTGGTGAACCAGACAAGCCAGAAGAAGGAGAGCACCTCTTCCATTCACAGATCTGGGTAAAAGGAACCCACTGCAGTTCATCGTTGATAGCGGTAGCCAGAAGAACCTCATCTCAGCAGAGGTCATCAAGCGGTTGGCCCTGCCAACAACACCACACCCACAGCCCAACACCATTGGATGGCTCTACCAAGGAAGTGATATCCGTGTCAGCCAACAGTGTCGACCGTTGTACAACATCAAGGCCTTCAAAGACGAGGTATTGTGTGATGTTTCTCCTCTCGAAGTTTGTGATGTTATTTCAGCCAACCTTATTTATGGAAACATCATGCTGTATATGAGTCTAGGACTCGTAGTGTTATTATTATTTTGAACAGGAAATTGTATAGGATACCCGAGGTAGTCCCACCTAGTGTTATTTCCTTAATCTCTGCCAAGAAATGTAGGAAGGTCATCTCTCATATGGGGATGTTTGTCTTCTTCGTGTTTCGCTCTCAGAATAAGTGAAAGATTACTGCCACATCTAGGTTCTCTTCGGCCGACCTCTCCACACAGAAAAAGCAAGTAGATAAGGTCGTGGAAGAATACTTAGATATCTTCTCCTCACCTATAGGGGTACTCTGCATTGCCAAGTCAAGCACCCCATCGATTTGACCCCCGACGCACTGCTACCCAATGGGCCAGTCTATCACCACTCTTTATTAGAGAATGAGGAGATCAAGAAATAGATCCAAGAACTGGTCCACAAGGGGCACATCCATCCCAGGTCATCACCTTCCAGGAGCCCAATACTGCTGGTACAGAATAAAGATGGAACTTGGCGACTCTGTATTGATTACCGGGCTCTGAATAAAATCATAGTCATAAACTGGTACCAAATTCTTTGAATCAACGACCTCCTTGATCAACTCATGGGGCCCAAATACTTTAGTAATATTGATCTGAAGTTTGGCTACCACCAGGTCTCGATAGAACAGATCGATGTATGGAAGACTGCCTTCAAGTCAAAGGAAGGCCTTTTTGAATGGTTGGTCATGCCCTTTGGTTTGACAAATGCTCCGACCACTTTCATGAGGGTGATGGATGATATGATGCGACCACTCACCAATAATTTTGTAGTGGTGTATCTGGATGACATTCTAATTTACAACAAGACTTGGGCCGAACACTTGCAGCATATTCAACAGGTTCTGCACACCCTGCAACAACATAAGCTATATGACAACTTGGAAAAATGTTGCTTTGGCATGGACATGGTCCATTACCTGGGCTACATCATTGATCAACATGATGTACATGTGGATCCATCTAAGATCCAAGTCAGCTATGAGTGGCCAACCCCAAAAACACTCACTGAGCTTCAAATCTTCTTGGGTCTTGCCAATTTATACTGCAGGTCCATGTTGGGATTCTCCCATATTGAATGGGCCCTAAGCCAAATATACAGGGGTGGTGGTAAGGTGAAATTTGCATGGGGCTAGTCCCAACAACAAGCATTCGATGATTTGAAACAACGCTTGTGCTCAACCCCAATACTTTCACTACCAGACCTGCAACATCCCTTTGAGATCAAGACAGATGCTTCAGACTATGCTGTGGGTGTCGTTTTAACTCAGCACAACCATCCTGTGGACTATCATAGTGAGACACTGTCAGATATTGTCGATAAGTACCCTACTTGCGAAAAATAAATGTAATCCATTGTGAAAGACTTCCACCAGTGGAGACATTACATTATTGGGAAGGAGACAGTCATCCACACTAATCATAAGCCATTACAGTTTGTGCAGACACAGGGAAATTTGCAGAATGACCGCCATCAAAAGTAGTCCACATACTTGCAGAAATTCCACCTCAACCTCAACTATAAAACAGTAAGCACCAATCGCGTCATTTATTTTCTCAGTAGACTTCCATTCGCGGAACTCACCATGGTGCTAGACTCTTTCAGCCATGAGACATATGGATGGACTCAACTCTATGAGACAGACCCTAACTTTGCCACTACCTACAAAATGTTGGGTTCAAACATAGTTATCGATAACTTCCATCTTCAGGATGGGTTGTTGTGTCGTTTGGGCCATATATGTGTTCCATCAAGTGAGCGAGCAAAGTTGATCTGGGAAGCCCACTATAGTCAGGTGGCAGGACACTTCAACATTGAAATGACAGTGGCAATGCTACATAAACATTTCTGATGGCCGAAACTTCGACAGGAGGTTAGCAAGTATATCAGGTTCTGCACTGCCTGTGCTATTTCCAAGCTAACCACTAAGAAACAGGGCCTGTACACCCCTCTTAATACTCCTTACATGCCATGGGAATCCATCTCAATGGACTACATGTTAGGCCTCCCGTCCACCAAGCGGGGAAATGACTCTATTTTTGTGGTTGTTGATGATGGGACAATAGATCCTTTCAAATTGTTGATTGAGGAAGCCCTCACGTAATAGAGCAATGAGATGATGGATAGTTTCTCGCAAATCCTTCAGTGGCTATAAACAGATGACACATCTTCTTCAAATGGAGGCATCGGCCCCTTCAAGGTACAAATAAACTTTGATATTCCTATATTTGAAGGTTAGATAGACGCAGATGTTGTAAACAAGTGGTTGAATATACTAGAAGGGTATTTTTCTATCCATAACTTTTTGAATAGAGAAAAGATTACTTTTGCGCTCCTCAAAGATGTTCCGCATGTCAAAGATTGGTGGGAAACTTTCTGTGAGCAAAAGGAAATAGAGGAAACCTCATTATTTTCAGTCATGACCACCTGGGAATCCCTCAGGGATGTTATTAAGGAACAATACTACCCTGTCGGAAGATATGATGACCTGTATACCAAATGGACCACACTGCGGCAAGAAAGAGACCAAGCAGTGCCAGATTTCACAAATATATTTCATACCTTGCGCAACAAGCTGGGTATCAAAGATTCAGAGTGACATCTGATGCTCAAGTATCGTGGTGCTCTGCATAGATACATCCAGACCGAAATGGAATTTCTGGACATCTCATCCTTGGGCGCAGCCTACCGATATGCCGTCAAAATTGAGCAGAAGCTCAAACAAAAGACACAACAATTTGGGCCTGGGAACACCTCACAACAAAATCCAAGAAAGGGTGGCCCCAACGCACAGAACAAAGGACAAAGTAAATATGGGTAGTATCAGGACAACCAGTCCAAGCAACAAGTAAAGAAGGACACCAGAAATAAAAAGAAAGATAGCATGAAGTGGTGCAACTTCCATGAGAGCCCTTGGCATAACACTACTGACTGTCGCTCAAAGAAGTCACTGGTGGCCGAAGTGAAAGCCTCTGAATTAGATGCAAATTATGACTCTGAGATAGAACCAGAAAGGGGAAGACAGATCATTGACGTGGAACCCAATGCCACCATTTCTACCACTAAGCTCCATCCTGGTGAACAAGACGAGCCAGAAGAAGGAGAGTTCCTCTTCCATTCACAGATGTGGGTAAAAGGCATCCCAATGCACTTCATCATTGATAGCGGTAGCCAGAAGAACCTCATCTCAAGAGAGGTCGTCAAGCAACTGGCCCTGCCAACACCGCCACACCCACAACCCTACACCATTGGATGGCTCCGCTAAGGAAGCGACCTCCATGTCAACCAACAGTGCCGACTGTCATATGATATCAAGCCCTTCAAAGATGAGGTAATGTGTGATGTTGTTCCTCTTGAAGTTTGTGATGTTATTTTGGGCCAACCTTATTTATGGAAACATCATGATGTATATGAGTCTAGGACTTGTAGTGTTATTATTACTTTGAACATGAAGTTGTACAGGATACCCGAGACATTCCCACCTAGTGCTATTTCCTTGATCTCTACTAAGAAATGCAGGAAGGTCATCTCTCAGATGGGGAAGTTTGGCTTCTTCGTGATTCGCTCTCTGAGTAAGAGAAATATCACTGCCACATCCAGGGTATCTGCGGCTGACCTCTCCACACAGCAGAAGGAAGTATATAAGGTCATGGAAGAATACTCAGATATCTTCTCCTCACCTATAGGGGTACCTCTGCATTGCCAAGTCAAGCACCCCATCGATCTGACCCCCAACGCACGACTTCCCAGTGGGCTAGTCTATCACTTATTTTTATTAGAGAATGAGGAGATCAAGCGACAGATCCAAGAACTTCTCCACAAGGGGCACATCCATCCCAACTCATCACCTTGCAGGAGCCTAATCATGCTGGTATAGAATAAAGATGGAACTTGGCAACTCTGTATTGATTACTGGGCTCTAAATAAAATCACAGTCAGAAACTGGTACCCAATTCAACGAATCAACGACTTCCTTGATCAACTCATGGGGTCCAAATACTTCAATAAGATTGATCTGAAGTCTGGCTACCTCTAGGTCCCGATAGAACAAACATATGTATGGAAGACCGCCTTCAAGTCAAAGGAAGGCCTTTTTGAATGGTTGGTCATGCCCTTTTGTTTGACAAATGCTCCAGCCACTTTCATGAGGATGATGGACTATATCCTGCGACCATTCACCGATACATTTGTAGTGGTGTATATGGATGACATTCTAATTTACAGCAATACTTGGGCCGAACACTTACAACATATTCAGTAGGTTCTGCACACCTTGCGGCAGCACAAGCTATATGCCAACTTGGAGAAATTCTCCTTTGGCATGGACATGGTCCATTACCTGGGCTACATCATTGATCAACATGGCGTACATGTAAATCCAACCAACATCCAAGTTGTCCATGACTAGCCAACCCCAACAACACTCACTGAGCTTCAGATCTTCTTGGGCCTTGCCAATTTCTACCACAGGTTCATGTTGGAATTCTCCCATATTGCATGGGCCATCAGCCAAATATACAGGGGTGGTGGTAAGACAAAATTTGCGTGGGGCCGGTCCCAACAACAAGTGTTCGATGATTTGAAGAAACACTTTTGCTTAGCCCCAGTACTTTCACTACTAGACCTGCAACATCCCTTTGACATCGAGACAGATGCTTCAGACTATGTTGTGGGAATCATTCTTACTCAGTAAAACCATCCCATGGCCTATCATAGTGAGACACTATTAGATACTGTCTGTAAGTACCCTACTTATGATAAATAAATGTACTCCATTGTGCAAGCCTTCCTCCAGTGGAGACGTTACATTCTTGGGAAGGAGATAATCATCCACACTGATCATAAGCCACTGGAGTTCATGAAGACACAAGGAAAATTGCATAATTACCACCATCAAAAGTGGTCCACATACTTGCAACAATTCCTCCTCAACATCAAGTATAAATCAGGAAGCACCAATCACGTCACTGATTGCCTCAGCAGACCGCCAGTCACAACACTATATTGATTATTGACCTCTGAATAAATCACAGTCAGAAACGGGTACCTGATTCCCCGAATCGATGACTTCCTTGATCAACTCACGGGGGATAAATAATTCAGTAAGATTGATCTGAAGTCTGGCTACCACCAAGTCTTGATAGAACAAACAGATTTATGGAAGACCACCTTCAAGTCAAAGGAAGGCCTTTTTGAATGGTTGGTCGTGCCCTTTGGTTTGACAAATGCTCCAACCATTTTCATGAGGATAATGGATGATATCCTGCGACCATTCACCAATATTTTTGTAGTGGTGTATCTAGATGAAATTCTAATTTACAACAAGACTTGGGCCGAACACTTGCAACATATTCAACAGGTTCTACACACCCTGCGACAACACAAGATATACGCCAACTTGGAGAAATGCTCCTTCGGCATGGACAGGGGCCATTACCTGGGCTACATGATTGATAAGAATGGCGTACATGTGGATCCAGCCAAGATCCAAGTCATCCATGACTGGCCAGGCCCAACAACACTCACTGAGCTTCAGAGCTTCTTGGGCCTTGCTAATTTCTACCGCAGGTTCGTGTTGGGATTCTCCCATATTACATGGGCCCTCAGCCAAATATACAGGTTTGGTGGTAAGGTGAAATTTGTGTGGGCCCGGTCCCAACAACAAGCGTTCGATGATTTGAAGTAGTGCATGTGCTGAGCCCTAGTACTTTCACTGCCAGACCTGCAACATCCCTTTGAGATCGAGACAGATGCTTCCGACTATGTTGTGGGCATTGTTCTCACTGAAAACAACCATCCCATGGCCTATCATAGTGAGACACTATCAGATACTATCCGTAAGTACCCTAATTATGACAAAGAAATGTACCCCATTGTGCAAGCCTACCGCCAGTGGAGACATTACATTCTTGGGAAGGAGATAGTCATCCACACTGATCATAAGCCACTTCAGTTCATGCAGACACAGGGAAAATTGCAAAAAGACCGCCATAAAAAATGGTCCACATACTTGCAGCGATTCCACCTCAACATCAAGTATACAATAAGAAGCACCAATTGCGTCGTTAATTGCCTCAACAGACCACCAATCGAGGCACACACCATGGTGATAGAATTTTGCATCCATGAGACATCTAGATGGCCTCAACTGTATGAGACAGACACTGACTTCGCCACCACCTACCAAATGTTGGGTGCAAACATAGTTGTCGGTAATTTCCATCTCCAGGATGGTGTTATCACTGAAATTTCGTCTGCACATGGAGACAATAACTCCGCATCATAAAAACAACAATGAAGTCATTCATGGCACTGAATTAATTTCACAGCACTCCAGAAGGGCCAAAAAACTATACAAAGTAACCAAAAATTGAAGGGCGCTTTACAACAGTTTGGTGCACGTGAGCATGCGCAGGACAAAAACGTGTTATTCGCGCATGCGCGCTCGACGCACGACTGTCAACACAAAAACCCGCACATCTGCTAAAACGGTGCATTAATTGAATAGGTCGGCCTCCCAACCGCTTACGGACCGCCTCCCAATTTTATTTGATCCTCAAATCAGAGCCGGATCCGTAAAGTCGGTGAGTTAATGACCTAAAGAAACCCTAAAAGGGTCCCTGTTCACACTTTGAGAAGGTTACGTGACCGCCCGAGGAGCTTCTATAAAAAGGCGTGAGGATACACTATTTTGGCAAGGATTTCTAAGCACTGTTATGCTGTTCAGATGGTTAAGGGCTCATACTTTAACAACAACCCATCAGCTGCATCACTGAGAGTTCTTTCACTGCTATGCTCAGTTCTTCTCATTTGTAAGGAAAGCAAACTGTGTGAGGGCCCCAAAGAGC
>SNQJ01S0068718.1:48222-61137 GCA_010110895.2 Picea sitchensis | reverse complement strand
CAGTTTTATTTGTTTTCAGTTGATATTAGATTGTAGTTCGTTTTTGTTTCCTTTAACCCTATGCTCCACAGCTGTTCTGCCCTGCTAGACCCAACAGGGTATGCAAGCGCTCTCTATTTGCTCACCTGGTGACCATTTGAACGTGAACAGATGGGTTGTTGTGTCATCTGGGCCATATCTATGTTCCATCAAGTGAGCGAGCAAAGATTATCTGGGAAGACCACTACATTTGGGTGATAGGACACTTCAATGTCGAAAAGATAGTGGTGATGCTACAAAAACATTTATACTGGACAAAACTTCGACAGGACGTTAGCAAGTATATCAGGTTCTACACTACCTGCGCTATTGCCAAACCGACCACTAAGAAACATGTCCTATACACCCCTCTTCCTACTCCTTTCAGGCCATGGGAATCCATCTCAATGGACTACATGTCGGGCCTCCCATCCACCAAGCAGGGAAATTTTTGTGTTTTTTTTATTATTGTTGATAGCTTTTCTAAAATGGCGATTTTGGTTGCCTGCAAGAAGAGCATCACATCAAAATCCACTGCCAAACTCTTCTTTGAACGAGTCTGGGTACATTTTGGAATCCCACAAACCATTGTCTCAGATTTGGATAGTCGATTTCTCAACACATTTTGGTCGAGCCTCTAGTCACTGCTGGACACCAAGCTCACCAAATCCACGACCTTCCACCCCCAGACAGATGGCCAAACCGAGGTTGTAAATCGAATGATTGTTCATATCCTTCGCATTTATAATTCAAATAACCCTCGCACATGGGATGAGAGCCTTCCCTATTTCCAACATAGCTACAACCGAGCCCTGCATAGTTCAACCGACCACAACCCCTTTCAGGTGGGGTTGGGATTCCAATCATTGGGTCCCATAGATGTCGCACTTCCCCTTGCGGTCACCTTAACTGAATCATATTGTTCTCCAACTAAAGCTGACAAAGACACCCGGTTCATTGAGTGGATCCAACACATCCACCAACAGGTTCAGGATATCCTACAAAATTCCAATGAAAAGTACAAACAACGCCATGATCAACATCGAGTGCCACATAAGTTTTAGGTGGGCAACAAAGTTTGGTTTCACTTGTAGAAAGAATGCCTTATAGGACCCCATCAGAAGCTTCTCCCACTCCTTTATGGGACGTACACTATCCCAAAGGCCATGGGGAATAATTCTTTTGAGCTCAACATTCCTCCTTTCCTTGGCCTGCACCCAATGTTCAATGTGGATCTCCTTCGCCCTTATATCCCACCATTATTGGACACCTTAGAAGTAGAAGAACAATTGAAACCAATAGAGCTCAACCCTAATTGCATACAAAAGGAATCCAATGATCATATTATGGACACACAGATCAAGGGCACTCGACAACAAAGGATCCAACTTTATCGAGTCGTCAAAGCAAGGAAACTCCTGCACCAAGGCAAGTGGCTCACCCGGGGCCAAATTCAGCAGAAATTTCCTCATCTAATGGGGGACCTCAATGAAATGGAGACCATTTCTTTCTAAGGAGGGAGGATTGATCCAAATGGATATCGGTGGCCACCCACCTTTTCCAACTGGCTCAAAACAATTTTTTGACAATTTTGGCAATTTACTATTTTTAGCAATATTAACTTCCGGGGCCATTTTGAGGGCCTAAATGAAGGTTTTTCAGGATTGAGCTTCTCAATGATGGCTAAATGAATGATTGATCCCCCCAAATTAATCTCCTTGATGATACCTTTTCAACAGGCTATCACATGCCTAAAACGAAGATCGTATGCAGAAGTTACGACCCCGGGAAGTTGATGTACTAACTTACCCAAATAGGGCCCACATGAATTTTGGCGCTTCATCTCCTAGGGTTAGGTTTTTGGATGTCTAGGGTTTTTGAATTCTTTTTTATTGTAAAAAGGCCTTCAGAGGCTCATTGTAATTTTCTTCTTGTGAATGCGTTCATCCATCACATCTCTTCTCAGAGATAAGTCGCCAACATTCCAACAAGCTTATTTCCATTGCATTTTATAGTTTCAACTTATTTCGTTATCGAATAGAAAACCAATTTTACTGTATCTCTGTTATTTTGTGTTAAGAACCTGTTAATAATCTGTATTCATTTTTTTCTGCTCATAAAATCCATATCATTGGTATCAGAGCAGTCTACTCTTGTCATCTTAATGCATGTCCCCAACGAGGTCATAGTACAAAGAGTTGGGTCTCGAGCTTGTTTCTCTTGAGGAAAGAAGGTCTCGCACGCCCAAGCGAGCTCTCATGGTAGGAGAAAATAAATATGACAGGACATGAGATCCTTTCAAACTGTTGATTGAGGAAGCCCTCATGAAACAGAGGAACGAGATGATGGATAGTTTCGTGCAAATCCTTCAGCGGTTACAAACAGGTGACAAATGTTCTTCGAATGGAGGCGCCGCCCCCTTCAAGGTACAAATAAACTTCGATATTCCTATATTTGAAGGTCAGATAGATGCAAATGTTGTAGACAAGTGGTTGAATCTACTAGAAGGGTATTTTTCTGTCCATAACTTTTCAAATAGAGAAAAAATTACTTTTGCGCTCCTCAAAGTCGTTGCCCATGTAAAAGATTGGTGTGAAATGTTCTGTGAGAAAAAGGAAATAGAGGAAACCTCATTATTTTCAGTCACGACCACCTAGAAATCCTTTAGGGATGCCATTAAGGAAGAATACTACCTTGTCAGAAGTTATGATGACCTGTATACCAAATGGACCACACTGTGGCAAGAAAGAGACGAAGTTGTGCCAGATTTCACAAATATATTCCATACCTTGATCACCAAGATGGGTATCAAATATTCACAGTGACATCTGGTGCTCAAGTATCGCAGTTCTCTGCATAGATACATCCAAACTGAAATGGAACTTCTGGACATCTCATCCTTAGGTGTGGCCTACCGATATGCCATCAAAATCGAGCAGAAGCTCAAACAAAATACGCGACAATTTGGGCCTGGGAACCCCTCACAACAAAATCTAGGAAAGGGTGGCCCCAACCCACAGAACAAAGGATAGAGTAAATATGTATAGTATCAGAACAACCAGTCCAAGAAAAAATCAAAGAAGGACACCAAAAATACAAAGAAAGATAGTGTGAAGTGGTGCGACTTCCATAAGATCCCTTGGCATAACACTATTGACTGCCACTCAAAGCAGTCGCTTTTGGCTGAAGTGAAAGCCTCTGAATCAGATGCAGATTTTGATTCTGAGCCAAAACTAGAAAGGGGAAGATGAATCATTGATGTGGAACCCAGTGCCACCATTGCTACCACCAAGCTCCAACTTGGCGAACCAGACGAGCCAGAAGAGGGAGAGCGCCTCTTCCATTCACAGATGTGGGTAAAAGGCACCCTACTACACTTCATCATTGATAGTGGTAGCCAGAAGAACCTCATCTCAACAGAGGTCATCAAGTGACTAGCCCTGCCAACAATGTCACACCCACAACCCTATACCATTTGATGGCTTCTCCAAGGAAGTGATCTCCATGATAACCAATAGTGTCGACTGTCATACGACATCAAGCCCTTAAAAGACAAGGTATTTTGTGATGTTTCTCCTCTCGAAGTTTGTGATGTTCTTTTGGGCCAACCTTATTTATGGAAATATCATGCTGTATATGAGTCTAGGACTCGTAGTGTTATTATTACTTTGAACATGAAGTTGTACAGGATACCCGAGGCAGTCCCACCTAGTTCTATTTCCTTAATCTCTGCTAAGCAATGTAGGAAGGTCATCTCTTAGATGGGGAAGTTTGTCTTCTTTGTGATTCAATTTCAGAGTAAGCGAAAGATCACTACCACATCAGGGTCTCTACGACCAACCTCTCCACACAACATAAGCAAGTATATAAGGTCATGGAAGAATACTCAGATATATTCTCCTCACCTACATGGGTACCTCTTCACTTCCAGGTCAAGCACCCCATCAATCGGACCCTCGATGCACCGCTACCCAATGGGCCAGTCTATCACTGGTATTTATTAGAGAATGAGGAGTTCAAGCGATAGATCTAAGAACTTCTCCACAAGGGGCACATATTTCCCATCTCATCACCTTGCGGGAGCCTAATTCTGTTGGTACATAAGAAAGATGGAACTTGGTGACTCTGTATTGATTAACGGGCTCTGAATAAAATCATAGTCAGAAACTAGTACCCGATTCAACGAATCAATGAATTCCTTGATCAACTCATGGGGGCAAAATACTTTAGTAAGATTCATGTTAAGTTTGGCTACCACTAGGTCCCAATAGAACAAACAGATGTATGGAAGACCACATTCAAGTCAAAGGAAGGCCTTTTTGAATGGTTGGTCATTCCCTTTTGTTTGACAAATTCTCCAACCACTTTCATGAGGATGATGGAATATATCCTGCGACCATTCACCAATACGTTTGTAGTGGTGTATCTGGATGACATTCTAGTTTACAGAAAGACTTGGGCTGAACACTTGTAGCATATTCAACAGGTTCATCACACCCTGCGATAGCACAAACTATACACCAACTTGGACAAATTCTCCTTCTGCATGGACAGGGTCCATTACATGGGCTACTTCATTGATCAACATGGCGTACATGTGGATCCAACCAAGATCGAAGTCATCCATGACTGGCCAGACCCAAAAACACTCACTGAGCTTCAGATCTTCTTGGGCCTTGCTAATTTCTACTGCAGGTCCGTGTTGGGATTCTCCCATATTGCATAGGCCCTCAACCAAATATACAGGGGTGTTGGTAAGGTGAAATTTTCATGGGGCCGGTCCCAACAACAAGCATTCGATGATTTGAAGTAGTGCTTGTGCGCATCCCTAGTACTTTCACTACTAGACCTACAACATCCCTTTAAGATCGAGATAGATGCTTCAGACTATGTTGTGGGTGTCGTTCTCACTCAGCACGGCCATCCCGTGGACTCTCATAGTGAGACACTATCAGATATTGTTTATAAGTACCCTACTTATGATAAAGAAATGTACTCCATTGTGCAAGCATGCCTCCAGTGGAGACATTACATTCTTTTGAAGGAGACAGTCATCCACGCTGATCATAATCTTCTGGAGTTCATGCAGACACAGGGAAAATTACAGAATGACCGCCATCAAAAGTGGTCCACATACTTGCAACAATTCGACCTTGACATCAAGTATAAATTAGGAAGCACCAATCGCATCGTTGATTGCCTCATCATACCACCAGTCCCGACACTCACCATGGTGCTAGAATATTGCGGCCATGACACATCTGGATGGCCTCAACTCTATGAGATAGACCCTCACTTCACCACCACCTACCAAATGTTGGGTGCAAACACAGTTGTCGATAATTTCCATCTTCAGGATGGGTTATTGTGTTGTCTAGGCCATATCTATGTTCCATCAAGTGAGAAAGTGAAGATGATATGGGAATCCCACTACAGTCAGGTGGTAGGACACTTAGACATCGAAAAGATAGTGGTGATGCTACAGAAACATTTCTACTGGCTGAAACTTCGACAGGAGGTCAACAAGTATATCAGGTCCTACATTACCTGCGCTATTTCCAAACTGACCACTAAGAAATAGGGCATGTACACCCCTCTTTCTACTCCTGACAGGCCATGGGAATCCATATCAATGGACTACATGTCATGCCTCCTGTCCACCAAGCGAGGAAATGACTGTGTTTTTGTGATTGTTGATCGCTTTTATAAGATGGCGATTCAAGTTTCCAGTAGGAAAAGAATCACAATAGAAGCCACTACCAAGCTCTTCTTTGAATGAGTCTGGGTACATTTTGGAATCCCAAAAACCGTTGTCTCAGATTGGGATAGTCAATTTCTCAGCACATTCTGTTCGAGCCTCTGGTCACTGCTGGACACCAAGCTTAGCAAATCCACAACCTTCCACCCCCAGACAGATGGCCAAACCAAGGATGTAAATTGAATGATTGTTCATATCCTTTGTATGTATAATTCAAATCACCCTCACACATGGGATGAGAGCCTTCCCTATGTCCATCATAGCTAGAACCGAGCCCTTCCTAGCTCAACCGACCATAGACCTTTCAGGTGGGGTTGGGATTCCAACCATTGGGTCCCATAGATGTCTCACTTCTCCTTGCGATCACCTCGACCGACTCATCTCCTGCTCCAACTGAAGATGAAAAAGCCACCCGGTTCATTGAGCAGATCGAGCACATCCGCCAACAGGTTCAATATATCCTACCGAAGTCCAATGACAAGTACAAAAAGCACCATGATCAACATCGGGTGCCACATAAGTTTCAGGTGGGCGACAAATTTTGGTTACACTTGCAGAAAGAATGCCTTACATGACCCCATAAGAAGCTTCACCCATTCTGTTATGGGTTGTACACTATCACCAAGGCTGTGGGGGATAATTCTTTTGGGCTCAACATTTCTCCTTTCCTTGGCCTTCACCCAGTGTTCAACATGGATCTCCTTCGCCCTTATTTCCCACCATTATTGGACACCTCAGAAGTAGCAGAACATATGAAACCAACAGAGCTCAACCTTGACTGTATAAAACATGTGTCAAATGATCAGTCTGTGGACACACAGATCAAGGGAACTCGACAACAAAGGATCCAACTTTATCGAGTTGTCAAAGCAGGGCAGCTCCCTCACCAAGGCAAGTGGCTCACCCGGAGCCAAATTATGTAGAAATTTCCTCATCTGATGGGGGACCTCAATGCAATGGATCCATTTATTCCTAAGGAGGGAGGATTGATCCAGACAGATATTGGTGGCCACCCATGTTTTCCAACTGGATCAAAACAGGTTTCTGACAATTTTGGCAATTTACAATTTTTAGCAGTTTTAACTTCCGGGGCCATTTTGAGGGCCTAAATGAAGGTTTTTTGGGATCGATATTATCAATGATAATCAAAGGCATGATTTATCATCCAAAATGTATCTCCTCTATGATACCTTTCCAACGGGCTATCACACATATAAAACTAAGATGGTATGCAAAAGTTACGACCCCAAGAAGTTGATGTACTAACTTACCGAAATGAGGCCCACACTACTTTTGGCGCTTCATCTCCTAGGGTTAATTTTTTGGATGTCTAGGGTTTTGGCATTATTTTTTATTGTAAAAATGTTTCCAGAGCCTCATTGTAATCTACTTCTTGTGAA
Source organism: Picea sitchensis (assembly GCA_010110895.2). Classification (NCBI taxonomy): domain Eukaryota; kingdom Viridiplantae; phylum Streptophyta; class Pinopsida; order Pinales; family Pinaceae; genus Picea; species Picea sitchensis. Next base: position 53,961 of record SNQJ01S0068718.1, on the reverse strand, counting down.
TTCATGTAGCCGTCACATCGCTTCTCAGAGATAAGCCTCCACCATTCCAGCAAGCTTGTTTCTGCTGCATTTTACAGTTTCAGCTTATTTCGTTATAGAATAGAAAACCAGTTTTACTGTATCTCTGTTATTTTGTGTTAATAACCTGTTAATAATATGTATTCATTTATTTCTTCTCATTAAATTTGGATCAGTGGTATCAAAGCGGTCTACTCCTTGTAGTCTTAATGCATGTCCCCAACGAGGTCGGAGTACAAAGAGTTGGGTCTCGAGCTTGTTTCTCTTGAGGACAGAATATCTTGCACGCCCAAGTGACCTCTCATGGCAGGAGAAAATAAATATTATGGGAGAGGATATCCTTTCAAACTGTTGATTTAGGAATACATCACGCAAAAGAGGAACGAGATGATGGATAGTTTCGCGCAAATCCTTCGGCAGCTACCAATAGGCGATGCATCTTCTTCGAACGGAGGTACTGCCCCCTTCAAGGTACAAATAAACTTCGATATTCCTATATTTGAAGGTAATATAGATGCAAATGCTGTAGAAAAGTGGTTGAATATACTACAGGGGTATTTTTGTGTCCATAACTTTTCGAATAGAGAAAATATTACTTTTGAGCACCTCAAAGTCGTTCCCCATGTCAAAGATTGGTGGGAAAATTTCTGTGAGCCAAAGGAAACAGAGGAAACTTCATTATTTTCAGTCATGGTCACCCGGGAATCCTTCATGGATGCTATTAAGGAAAAATTCTACCCTATCAAAAGTTATGACAACCTGTATACCAAATGGACCACACTGCAGTAAGAAAGAGACCAAGCAGTGCCAAGTTTCAAAAATATCTTCCATACCTTGCGCACCAAGATGGGTATCAAAGATTCAGAGCAACATATGGTGCTCAAGTATCATGGTGCTCTGCGTAGATACATCTAGACCGAAATGGAATTTCAGGACATCTCATCCTTGGGCACGACCTATTGATATGTCCTCAAAATCGAGTAGAAGCTCAAAGGAAAGACACGACAATTTGGGCCTAGGAACCCCTCACAAAAAAATCCAGGAAAGGGAAGCCCCAACCCACAGAACAAAGGAAAAATTAAATATGGATAGTATCAGGACAACTAGTCCAATCCACAAGCAAAGAAGGACAGCAGAAAGGAAAATAAAGATAGCGGGAAGTGGTGCGACCTCCATAAGAGCCCTTGGCATAACATTGCGGACTACCGCTCAAAGCATTCATTGGTGGCCGAAGTGAAATCCTATGAATCAGGTGCATATTCTGACTCTGAGCCAAAACTAAAAAGGAGAAGACAGATCATTGATGCGGAACCCAGTGCTACCATTGCTACCACCAGCCTCCAGCCTGGTGAACCAGATGAGCCAGAAGAAGGAGAGTGCCTCTTCCATTCACAGATGTGGGTAAAAGGAACCCCACTACACTTCATCATTGATAAAGGTAGCTAGAAGAACCTCATCTTAGCAAAGGTTGTAAAGAAGCTGGCCCTGCCAACAATGCTGCACCCACAACCCTACACCATTGGATGGCTCCGCCAAGGAAGCGATCTTCACGTCAGCCAACAGTGTTGACTATTGTATGACATCAAGCCATTCAAAGACGATGTATTGTGTGATGTTTCTCCTCTTGAAGTTTGTGATGTTCTTTTGGGCCAAACTTGTTTATGGAAACATCATGCTGTATATGAGTCTAGGCATCGTAGTGTTATTATTACTTTGAACAAGAAATTATACAGGATACCCGAGGCAGTCCCACCTAGTGATATTTCCTTGTTATCTGCTAAGCAATGCAGGCAGGTCATCTCTAAGATGAGGAAGTTTTTCTTCTTCATGCTTCGCTCTCAGAATAGGCGAAATATCACTACCACATCTAGGGTCTCTGCGACCGACCTCTCCACACAACAGTAGAAAGTAGATAAAGTCATGGAAGAATACTCATATATCTTCTCCTCATCTATAGGGGTACCTTTGCATTGCCAGGTCAAGAACCCCATCGATCTGACCCCCAGAGCATGGACATGGTCCATTACCTGGGCTACATTATTGATCAACATGGCGTACATGTGGATCCAACCAAGATCCAAGTCATCCATGACTGGCTAGCCCCAATAACACTCACTGAGCTTCAAATCTTCTTGGGCCTTGCCAATTTCTACCACAGGTTCATGTTGGGATTATCCCATAGTTCATGGGCCCTCAGCCAAATATACAGGGGTGGTGGTAGGGATAAATTTGCGTGGGGCCAGTCCCAACAACAAGCGTTCGATGATTTGAAGCAACGATTGTGCTCAACCCCAATACTTTCACTACCAGACCTACAACATCCATTTGAGATTGACACAGATGCTCCAGACAATGATGTGGGAGTTTTTCTCACACAACATGACCATCCTGTGGCCTATCATAGTGAGACATTGTCAGATATTGTTCGTAAGTACCCTACTTATGAAAAATAAATGTACTCCATTGTGCATGCCTGCTGCCAGTGGAGACATTACATTCTTTGGAAGGAGACAGTCATCCACACTGATCATAGCCATTGTAGTTCATGCAAACATAGGAAAAATTGCAGAATGACCACCATCAAAAGTGGTCGACATACTTGCAACAATTCCACCTCAACATCAAGTATAAAACAGGAAGCACCAATCCCGTCGTTGGTTGCCTTAGCAAACTTCCATTCACAACACTCACCATGGTGCTAGAATATTGCGACCATCAGACATATGGATATCCTCAAATATATGAGATAGACACTGACTTCGCCACCACCTACCAAATGTTGGGTGCAAACACAGTTGTCGATAATTTCCATCTCCAAGATGGGTTATTGTGTTGTCTGGGCCATATCTTTGTTCCATCAAGTGAGCGAGCGAAGCTGATATGGGAAGCCCACTACAGTCGGGTGGCAGGATACTTCGGCGTTGAAAATACAGTGGCAATGCTACAAAAACATTTCTACTGGCTGAAACTTCGACAGGAGGTCAACAAGTATATCAGGTCCTGCATTGCCTACGCTATTGCCAAACTAGCCACTAATAAATAGGGCCTGTACACCCCTCTTCCTAATCCTGATAGGCCATGGGAACCCATCTCAATGGACTACATGTCGGGCCTCCCATCCACCAAGCGGGGAAATGACTTTGTTTTTGTGGTTGTTGATCGCTTTTCTGAGATGGCGATTCTGGTTGCCCGCAATAAGAGCATCACAGCAGAAGAAAATGTCAGGGTCTTCTTTGAATGAGTATGGATACATTTTGGAATCCAACAAACCATTATCTCATATTGGGATAGTCAATTTCTTATCACATTATGGTTGAGCCTCTGGTCACTGCTGCACACCAAGCTCACCAAATCCACGGCCTTCCACTCCCAAACAGATGGCCAAACCGAGGTTGTAAATCGAATGGTTGGTCATATCCTTCGCATGTATAATTCAAATCACCCTCGCACATGGGATGAGAGCCTTCCCTATGTCAAACATATCTACAACCGAGCTCTTCATATCTCAACCGACCACAACCCCTTTCAGGTGGGGTTGGGATTCCAACCATTAGGTCCCATAGATGTCGCACTTCCCCTTGCGGTTACCTTGACCGAATCATCTCCTGCTCCAACTGAAGCTGACAAAGCCACTCGGTTCATTGAGAGGATCCAACACATCCACCAATAGGTTCAAGATATCCTACATAAGTCCAATGAAAAGTACAAACAACACCGTGATCAACATCGGGTGCCACATAATTTTTAGGTTTGCGACAAATTTTGGTTCCACTTGCAGAAAGAACGCCTTACAAGACCCCATCAGAAGATTCTCCCACTCCATTATGGGTTGTACAATATCACCAAGGCCTTGGGGGATAATTATTTTCAGCTCAACATTCCTCCTTTCCTTGGCCTGCACCCAGTGTTCAACGTGGATCTCCTTCGCCCTTATTTCCCTCCATTATTGGACACTTCAGAAGTAGAAGAACAACTGACACCAATAGATCTCAACCCTGAATTTATACAACAAACATCCAATGATCAAATTGTGGACAGACATATCAAGAGAACTCGACAACAAAGGATCCATCTTTATCGAGTCGTCAAAGCAAGGCAACTCCTGCACCAAGGCAAGTGGCTCACCCGGGGCCAAATTCAACAAAAAATTCCTCATCTGATGGGGGACCTCAACGCAATGGTGACCATTGCTTCCTAAGTAGGGAGGATTTATCCATATGGATATTAGTGGCTACCCACCTTTTCCAACTGGCTCAAAATAGTTTTCTGACAATTTTGGCAATTTACTATTTTTAGCAGTTTTAACTTCCGGGGTCATTTTGAGGGCCTAAATGAAGGTTTTTCATGATCGAGCTTCTCAACGCCTGTAAAAGGCATGATTGAGACCCCAAAATGAATCTCCTCAAAGATACCTTTCCAATGGGATATCAAACGCCTTAAATGAAGATCGTATGCAAAAGTTACGACCCCGGGAAGTTGATGTACCAACTTACCCAAATGGGGCCCACATGGCTTTTGGCGCTTCATCTCTTAGGGTTAGGTTTTTGGATGTCTATGGTTTTGTCATTCTTTTTTATTGTAAAATTGCCTTCAAAACCTTATTTTAATCTACTTCTTGCGAATGCATGCAGGTGTCACATGTCTTCTCAGAGATAAGCCACCACCATTCCAGCAAGCTTGTTTCCGCTGCATTTTACAGTTTCATCTTATCTCATTATCGAATAGAAAAATAGTTTTACTGTATCTCTGTTATTTTGTGTTAAGAACCTATTAATAATCTGTATTCATTTCATTCTGCTCATAAAATCTGGATCAGTGGTATCAGGGTGGTCTTCTCCTTGTCGTCTTAATGCATGTCCCCAATGAGGTCGGAGTACAAAGAGTTGGGTCTCGAGCTTGTTTCTCTTGAGGACAGAAGCTCTCGCATGCCTAAGCGACCTCTGATGGCAGGAGAAAATAAATATGATGGGATAGGATATCTTTTCAAACTGTTGATTGAGGAAGCCCTCACACAACAGAGGAATGAGATGATGGATAGTTTCACGCAAATCCTTCAGCGGCTACCAAAATGCGACAAATCTTCTTCGAATAGAGGCACCACTCCCTTCAAGGTACAAATAAAATTCGATATTCCTATATTTGAAGGTCAGATAGACACAGATGCTGTAGACAAGTGGTTGAATCTACTAGAAGGGTATTTTTCTATCCATAACTTTTCGAATAGAGAAAAGATTACTTTTGTGCTTCTCAAAGCCGTTCCCCATGTCAAAGATTGGTGGGAAACTTTCTGTGGGAAACTTTCTGTGAGAAAAAGGAAATAGAGGAAACCTCATTATTTTCAGTCATGGCCACCTGGGAATCCTTCAGGGATGCTATTAAGGAACAATACTACACTGTCGGAAGTTATGACGACTTGTATACCAAATGGATCACGCTGCGGCAAGAAAGATACCAAGTAGTGCCAGATTTCACAAACATCTTCCATACCTTGCGCACCAAGATGGGTACCAAATATTCAGAGCGACATCTGATGCTCAAGTATCATGATTCTCTGCATAGATACATCTAGACCGAAATGGAATTTATGGACATCTCATCCTTGGGCGCGACCTACCAATATTCCATCAAAACCGAGCAGAAGCTCAAACAAAAGATGTGTCAATTTGGGCCTGGGAACCCCTCACAAAATAATCTTGGAAAGGGTGGCCCCAACCCAAAAAA
>SNQJ01S0068718.1:36262-48104 GCA_010110895.2 Picea sitchensis | reverse complement strand
GAAGCATCTAGAGGAAGATCCTTCTAGAAGCGGAAGCTTCTATTAGGTCTTCTTACATCCGCCTTATTTTATTTTATTGAAAGGTCTTATTAATATTCACCTTTATTACATCTGAATATATTGTTCTACCTATGTGCGGGTTAGGACCCTAACATGTCCACCCCCTTAAAAACAACCTTGTCCTCAAGGCTTGAGATGAGGAAATTTCTACAGAATGGTAGCTGGTTCCCAAGTGGCGTCTACTGGAGTTGTATATTTCCACTGGACTAGCAATTACTTGATGGTTCTCTGACGTAGGCGACGCTCACACTGGTCCAAAAATGATTCTGGTTGTAGCCAAATGGATCTTTCTTCAGCTAACTCTGGAAGGTTGGTTTGAATTTGGCACTTAGCTCTAATCACCTTCTTTAAGAATGAAACATGAAAAAGAAGATGTAGCTTCTAATGGTTGGGCAAAGCTAACTGATAGGCGACTTGTCCCAAAATCTTGAGCACGGTATAAGGACCATAAAATTTGGGCGCTAGCTTCTGACAATGCTCAGCCTTGAGGGAAGTTTTCTTGTAAGGTTGCAGTCAAAGAAACACTTGATCCCCTTCTGCAAATTGACGTTCAAAGCGCCCTTGATATTCTTGTTGCTTCATGTGATTATGTGCCATGACCAAATTCTCTTTGAGGGTATAGAGAATAGCCTCTCGAGCTATAAGTGTTAGGTCAACCGCTTGGACCTTTGAGGCACCCAGTAAGTATGAGAGAACTGAAGGTGGCTTCTATCCATATACTGCTTCAAAAGAGTCATGCATGTAGCTGTAAGGTATGAAGTGTTGTACCACCATTCAACTAGGGGTAACCATTGAGCCCACTGATTTTTCTTTTCTGAGGGAAAACACCTCAAATATGTTTCCAAACACTTGTTGACAACTTCCGTTTGGCCATCAGTCTGGGGATGATAAGCTGTGCTGAGATGCAATTCGGTGCCTTGTATCTTGAACAGTTCTTGCCAAAAATTGCTTATGAAATTTTGGTCGTGATCAGAAACAATAGAGTGCGGCATGCCATGAAGCTTGAAGACCTGATCCATGAATATTTGAGCCACCGTGGATGTGGTAAATGGGTGTTGAAGGGAGGAAAAATGAGCATACTTGGAAAGGAGATCAACGACCACCGTGATGATGGATTTATTTCCCGATTTGGGTAAGCCGATAATAAAATCCATAGATATATCCTTCCAAATAGCAGGTGGAATCGGGAGCGGTTGTAGTGTGACCAACGATTTTACTGTTTCTCCCTTATTACATTGACACACATCACATTCAGCTACAAAATTATGAATGTCCTGTTTCATACCATCCCCAAAAAAGGAATGTTTGACACTGTCATAGGTTTTGGTGAACCTAGAGTGCCCTGCTGTGGCTGTAGCATGAAACTCAGAAAGTAACATGGATTTAAGCTTTGATTGTTTACTTAAATACAAACAACCTTTGTATCGAATTTCCTCATGGAGCCAAGAGTACCCTGGGGAAGCTGGAGCATTGTACTGCAATTGGTGGATCAACTGCAAACTTTTGGGATCTTGTAGCCATTCCTGGCGAACGGCTTGGAGCCAATCTGGTACAATGAATGAAAGAGAAAAAAGGGATCCTTCATCTTCATATTTTTGGGAAAGTGCATCCGCAACCACATTGTCTTTTCCTTTATTGTAAATGATCTCATAATCATATCGAAAGAGTTTAGTCACCCATTTTTGTTGTTCTGGGGAGGAAATGTGTTGTTCCAGAAAATACTTGAGGCTTTGATGGCCTGTCTTAATTTGGAAACGTTGCCCCAATAGATAAGGGCACCACAGATCCATGACATGCATAATAGCCAACATTTCCTTTTCATAGATGGATTTACCCAGATTTCTTTTAGATATTTTCTTGCTGTTAAAGGCCAAAGGTTGACCCTCTTTCATAAGGACAACACCAATTCCTTTTCCCGAGGCATCACATTCCAACATAAAGGTCTTTGTGAAATAGAGAAGGGCAAGGGCTGGAGTGGTGCACATGGCCATCTTCAAGGTTTGAAAAGCTTGAGCAACAACTTGAGTCCAAGTGAAAGATTTCTTTTTGAGGAGAGCAGTGAGAGGTGTTGCAATCTTCCCATAATTATTAACAAACTTGTGATAATACCCTATAAAGCCTAGAAATCCACGCAAGCTCTTAAGAGTCTTTGGGTGAGGCCAGTCTTGCATAGCTTCAATATTTTTATAATCCACCCTAACACCATCTTTGCTAACCAGATGACCCAAGTATTGTACTTCTGAGGCGCCAAAATCACATTTAGACTGTTTCAGGAAAAGTTGGTGCTAATAGAGTAGATGGAGAACTCGATCCACATGAGAAAGATGGTCTGTCCAGGTTTTTCTATAGATGAGGATATCATCAAAGAAAACTAAGACAAAATGGCAAAGAAAAGGATGGAAGACATGATTCATGAGGCTTTGGAAGGTGGAGGGGGCATTACACAAGCCAAAGGGCATGACCAAAAACTCATAGTGGCCCTCATGAGTTCTAAAGGAAGTATTGGGAATGTTTGCCTCTTTCATACGTATTTGGTGGATGTAGCTCGAACGAAGATCCAGTTTAGTGAAGAATTGGGCGCCACTCAATTCATCGAAGAGGTCATCAATGACAGGAATGGGGAATTTGTCTTTGATGGTAAGTTTGTTGAGGGCACGAAAGTTAGGACACATTCACCAAGAAACTTCTTTCTTTAGGACCATGACCACAGGAGAAGAGTAGAGGCTCTTGCTAGGGCGGATAATGCCTGCATTAAGGAGATCCTGGACCATTTTCGCAATTTCATTTTTTTGGGAAAAGGGGTGATGATACAGACGAATATTGGGAGGAAGGCTTCCAGGTAAAAGGGGAATGGAATGATCATGAACACCATGGGAAGGAGGGATTCCTTGGGGAGTGGAAACGACCAATTGATGTTTAGAAAGGATGGCTTGGAGGTATTGTCGTACCGAGGGTGTCTTTATTGCTTGTATGGCATGGAGTTGGGCGATAACACCAGAATGACCCTTTTTGAGTAGCTTTTCCATGCGATGGGAACTAATGATCTCAGGTAAATCGACGGTGATGCCTTGGAACTTATATTGGTGGCCCTCTTGGTCGAATTGCATGGTTAAGTCTTTAAAATCCATGAGAATGGGACCCAAAGTACTTAGCCAGTCTGCACCCAACACAATGTCACAACCTCCCATGTCGATGGCAAACATATGCTATTTCAGGCGGTAGTCACCAATTTGGAGACACACATTTTCAAAACACCCTCCACATTTCATGGAACCACCATTGGCACTCATGATTTGGAAATTATTGACGACATGGATGTAGCAATAATTTTCTTGGGCAATGAGGTGATGAATAAAATTATGGGTGTTGCCACTATAAAAAAGAATGATGACCTTCCGATGATTGATGTAACTGATTAGCTTGAGGGTTTGGGGAGAAGAGAAGCTAGTGAGAGCATTGAGGGAAATGACCGGTTCTACTTCGAGAGGGTCCGAGGGAGGGGTTATGTTAGTGGATTTAGGGGACTCAGACACAGAGGGAGTTTCTTCATCTTCTTCCGAAATCTCCTCGGAGATGGCCATAAAAATATTTTGTTCTTTACACTTGTGGACTAGGAAATATTTGTCATCATAGTTATAACAGAGGCCTTTGAGTTGGCGTTTAGTCATTTCATCCTTCATCAATTTTTGGATCTTTAGTGGAGCAGAGGGAGTAGTGGGATTCACTGGTTTAGGGAGAGGGATAAAGGAGGGTTTATAGTTTTGAGAAGATACAACCTGTTGTGCTTATTTATCTCTTTTGGTAGCCTCCCCCCAACTCTCAGGGCGAGCCATGAGGACATGGGCCCGAATCTCATCCTTGAGGCCGCTGATAAAACATTCTCAGAAAAAGGCATCAGACATGCCCTCTGTTCTAAAATCTAGTCACTCAAAGGAACCTATAAAGTCTTCCATTGTTCCTAATTGTTTCAACTTTGTCAAATGGCCCAAATGGTTGGTGCCAGTGTCAAAGAGTTCATAAATCTCTGCCAAAAACTGTGTCCAAGCAATATACCCTTGACGAGAAGTTTTTCTCCATTGCCACCATTGCCAACGTTCTTGATCTAGATGGAGAACACCATACCGGAGTTTGGCCAAGTCATCTATAATGTTGTATAAAGAGAAGTAATGTTTCATTTGGGTTACCCAACCAATGGGGTCCGAGCCATAAAATTTGGTCACATCCACCCGTGGAAGGCGTAGGTCACGTTGAAAGTGATGGTTCTGCAAGTTATGGGAATGAGAGGAATGGTCACCTTCAGTATGTGGAGGTGAGGAAGAGGAAGGGTTATCTATAGGGATATGCAGTTTGGTGTAGAGTGTCGAAAAGAATGATTCAAGCTGGGTGGTTGTAACAAACCTAAATTGATAAATGATTAAGATTATTAAGTAAGAGTTAATTAAAGAATAATTGAGGATTAACTAAGTAATAATAATCTGACTGAAGATCACATTTAATGACCTGTGACATAAATTTAAGAGATCAAAAAGAAAAGATATAATAAGAATTGTGTATGCCCAGGGGGTGGCGTATGCAGAGCAGGATAGCCCAGAAATCCCGAGATGATAAAATATTAAAGGGGAACGAAGGATGGAGGACAGGGGGAGGTTGTGGAGTAATTGCATTAGTCGGCAGGGAGGAATAAGGGATGGGAAGAGGGGGATGTGCGCACCATTTGGCGGGGATGGATGTTGCGGACTATATTGTTGAGCCAGTTGTATTGGCCGAGAGCCATTGCATTGTGCCGTGAGCATAATTTCTATGCACTGTGGTATTTGCTGTGCACTGTGGTATTTGTTGTGCACTGTGGTATTGGCTGTGAGCCTGTTGTAATATCTGTGGACTGTTGGCTTGCTGGGAGTAAGGAACAAAGTGTTTTGGACTGTGGCTTTTGATCAGGGGAGGCACCGAGTTGCTGGAGGTTTTGGGCATGGAGGGCCAGGATATCCGTAGATATCCTGGAGCTAGGTAGTTTTCCTAGTTGGCAGGGAGGACAATAGTTTTGGGTAGTTATTTTCCTGTTTGTGGCAGGGTTGATCTATGTAGCAGGGAGCAGAAAGGCAGCATCAAAGCAAAGAGGAAACATAAATTAGCATCAAATCCAGGTACTTGTTAAGTTATGTATTTATTTCATACTGTAAATCATTTAGTATTTATTGATAAATCCAAGTTACTGAAGTTGCTGTTATTAAAGTCAATATTATGTTATGAAGTTTTGTTTCAATTTACTTTCTTAAAATGTTTAGGAAACTTAATGACCCTTAGTAATATATGGGCATTACAGTGGTGAGGTCTTGTTTGATTTCCCCCATTGAGGACTGCATGGTTGTATTGATGGCGACAACATTGGCACTGAGTTATTTCACTTCTTATTGGGTCTCAATGAGACCAGATTGAAAGGTGTTGAAGCGATCTTCCATGTCTTGGCTACGAGTATGGGCCATGAGGATGGGGAAACTGAAAAGGGGCAGGCAGGGTAAAAAATTTTGCTGAAAAATGATATGGATGAATGTGATAAGGGAGAAGAGATGAATCCAATGGAATAGGTCCCAAGTAATGGTGAAAAAATTTCCAGACTTTTTTTTTTTACCAGTATGAAGAATACTGCAGAGAGGAAATGCCCAAATGCTTAACCAAAAAGAAATGTGTATTTACTTGGAAGCCCGAACATAGTTGCGCGACAATAGATCTTATCTATTTTAATTTGTTTATGTTTCTATCTCCAAGGGTTAGGTATTCAAGGGTTCTACAGACAAGGGTTTTCCCTGTGCTATAGCTCTCTGATATACGAGCGAGGTCCAACAATAGTACTCAGCCCAATATCTCAGGGCACTAACTAAGGAGGATAGACCGTACCCTTAGCCGTACTACCCGACTACCCAGGTACTAGAGAGTATCTTCCCAAGTACTATTCTCGGTGACACTATAGCAGTCAGGCGACTGATCGGTTTATCTAAAGAGGGCTTCAGGTAATCTAGGCTGATCCATACACAGGTGTTGTCTGATGCACTACCACTCGAAGGGGTACCAACAAGGGTTACAAGGGTGGCCAACATATGTGCGCTTAAGTACCACTTGTATTTCCTGTGTGTATGAATCCCTCAACTGCGGGTTTATGCACGTAATGACAGATCTCTATGGCTTAAAGATGCTAGAATATGTCTCTACCCTGGAAAAAAAAATTAACCCACACTTTCTCTCGAGGAAAGTGCTATGATACCACTTGTAATATACCAGATCTAAAATGTATGCAAAACCGAAATAAAATGCTAGTAATGGCATAATAACAACAATATAACCATAACATTCACCACAATAACACTGAAATGATATATGAATAACAACAAAAATAACACTTTGAGTCTGAAAGAAATGTTCACGGGCCTCTTCGAGGGGGCAACCTCCAATTGAGAAAAGATCTATTACAATAATATCCAAGCTAGGGTTCTCATACCCTTGACTCCTATTTATACTAAATAGAAGCATCTAGAGGAAGATCCTTCTAGAAGTAGAAGCTTCTATTAGGTCTTCTTACATTCTCCTTATTCTATTTTATTGAAAGGTCTTATTAATATTGACCTTTATTACATCTGAATATATTGTTCTACCTATGTGCGGGTTAGGAACCTAACACCTTGGCATAACACTACTGACTACTGCTCAAAGAAGTCGCTGGTGGTTGAAGTGAAAGCCTCTGAATTAGATGTGGATTCTGACTCTGAGACAGAACCAAAAAGGGGAATACGGATTATTGATGTGGAACCCAGTGCCATCGTTGCTACCACCAAGTTCCATCCTGGTGAACCAGACAAGCCATAAGAAGGAGAGTGCCTCTTCCATTCACAGATGTGGGTCAAGGGCACCACACTATAGTTCATCATTGATAGCGGTATCTAGAAGAACCTCATCTCACCAGAGATCATCAAGTGACTAGCCCTGCCAACGATGCCTCACCCAAAACCCTACACCATTGGATGGCTCCACCAAGGAAACGATCTCCGCATCAGCCAACAATGCTGACTGTCGTACCGAATGTCGTATGAAATCAAGCCCTCCAAAGATGAGGTATTGTGTGATGTTGCTCCTCTCGAATTTTGTGATGTTCTTTTGGGCCAACCTTATTTATGGAAATGTCATGATGTATATGAGTCTAGGCCTCGTAGTGTTATTATTACTTTGAAAATGAAATTGTACAAGATACCCGAGGCAGTCCCACCTAGTGCTATTTCCTTGATCTCTACTAAGAAATGCAGGAAGGTCATCTCTCAGATGGGGAAGTTTGCATTTTTCGTGATTCTCTCTTAGAATAAGCGAAAGATCACTGCCATATCCAGTGTCTCTGCAACCGACCTCTCCACACAACAGAAGCAAGTAGATAAGTTCATGGAAGAATACTTGGATATATTCTCCTCACTTACAGGGGTACCTCTACACTTCCAGGTCAAGCATCCTATCGATCTGACCCCTGGCGCATCACTGCCTAATGGGCTAGTCTATCGCTGCTCTTTATTAGAGAATGAGGATGTCAAGTGATATATCCAAGAACTTCTCCACAAGGGGAAAATCTGTCCCAACTCATCACCTTGCAGGAGCCCAATCATGTTGGTATAGAAGAAATATGTAACTTGGCGAATCTGTATTGATTATCGGGCTCTAAATAAAATCACAGTCAGAAACCAGTACCCGATTCCTCGAATCGATGACCTCCTTGATCAAATCATGGGGGAAAAATGCTTCAGTAATATTGGTCTGAAGTCTAGCTACCACGATGTCCCGATAGAATAGACATATGTATGGAAGATGACCTTCAATTCAAAGGAAGGCCTTTTTGAATGGTTGGTCATGCCCTTTGGTTTGACAAATTCTCCAACCACTTTAATGAGGATGATGGATGATATCCTGTGACCATTCACCAATAATTTTGTGGTGGTGTATCTGGATGACATTCTAATTTACAGAAATACTTGGTCCGAACACTTGCATCATATTCATAGAGAGACACTGTCAGATACTGTCTGTAAGTACCCTACTTACGACAAATAAATGTACTCCTCTATGCAAGCCTGCCTCTAGTGGAGACATTACATTCTTGGGAAGGAGACAGTCATCCACACTGATCATAAGCTTCTGGAGCTCATGCAGACACAGGAAAAATTGCAGAATGACCACCATCAAAAGTGGTCCACGTACTTGCAAAAATTCCACCTCAACATCAAGTATAAATCAGGAAGCACCAATCGCATCACTGATTGCCTCAGCAGACTGCCTATTGCGACACTCACCAAGGTGCTAGAATCTTGAAGCCATGAGACATCTGGATGGCCTCAACTCTATCAGATAGAACCTGACTTCACCACCACCTACCAAATGTTGGGTGCAAACACAATTGTCAATAATTTCCATCTTCAGTATGGGTTGTTGTGTCGTCTGGGCCATATCTATGTTCCATCAAGTGAGTGAGAGAATATGATCTGGGAAGCCCACTATAGTTGGGTGGAAGGACACTTCGGCGTCGAAAAGATAGTAGTGATTCTATATAAACATTTCTACTGGCCCAAACTTCGACAGGAGGTCAACAAGTATCTCAAGTCCTACATTGCCTGTGCTATTGCCAAACCGACCACTAAGAAGCAGGGCCTGTACACCCCTCTTCCTACTCCTGACAGGCCATGGGAATCCATATCAATGGACTACATGTCGGGCCTCCCGTCCACTAAGAAGGGAAATGACTGTGTTTTTGTGGTTGTTGATCACTTTTCTAAGATGGTGATTCAGGTTGCCTGCAAGAAACGAATCACAACAGAAGCCACTGCCAAGCTCTTCTTTGAACGAGTCTGGGTACATTTTGGAATCCCACAAACCATTGTCTCAGATTGGGATATTCAATTTCTTAGCAAATTCTATTCGAGCCTCTGGTCACTACTGGACACCAAGCTTAGCAAATCCATGACCTTCCACCCCCAGAAAGATGGCCAAACCGAGGTTGTAAATTGAATGATTGTTCATATCCTTCGCATGTATAATTCAAAGAACCCTCACACATGAGATGAGAGCCGTCCCTATGTCCAGCATAGCTAGAATGGATCCCTTCCTAGCTTAACTGACCACAGACCTTTCAGGCGGGGTTGGGATTCCAACCATTGGGTCCCATATATGTCGCACTTACCCTTGCGATCACCTTGACCGACTCATCTCCTTCTCTAATTGAAGCTGACAAAGACACCCGGTTCATTGATCAGATCCATCACATCCTCCAACAGGTCCAGGATATCCTACAAAAGTCCAATGACAAGTACAAAAAGCACCATGATCAACATCGGGTGCCACATTAGTTTCAGGTGGGTGACAAAGTTTAGTTGCACTTGCAGAAAGAACACCTTACAGGACCCCATCAGAAGCTTCACCCACTCTGTTATGGGCCATACACTATCACTGTTAGGACCACACAATGTACCTTTTTGCCTATACTTTTTGCCACCATTATACTCTTGATCACCTACATTTAGACTCATACTATCACTTTATCTGATCATCTCAAAGGTATACAACGTCCCTTCTCATTACTATATGTTTAATCTGTTTTGCATAATATTTTACATCACTCTCGTACTTAACCATTGATTAGAAATGCATAAGTGTCCAAAACTGCAGATTTGCATTTGAGGCCTATTGCTGAAACATAGAACTGTCCAAGGTCGTTGTTGCTGAAACACAGAACTAATGCTGAAACACGGAGCTGCTACACAGTCTGAGGTCGCAGATGCTGAAACACGGAGCTGCCTTATAGTTTGAGGATGCAGATGCTGAAACACGGAGCTGTTACACAGTCCAGAGTTGCAGATGCTAAAACACAGAGGAAACCGCCAGAACCGACGATGCTGAAACACAAGGAAGCCGCCACAGTCAGTGGTCAACGCAGTCAGAGCGCAATTCACGTGGCTGAAATAGCCCACGAATTGCGATGTTGAAACAACATCAGAAATAATGAGAAGAAGTTGTTACACCAGCCGTAACAGCAATACCTCGTTCAGTTCCTGTAATAGCATTCGGTTGCATGAGACTAGGACATCCTATGCTGATTTAGAAAGAAGATCCGATTCAGGATAGAATTCAGATATGCATTGTAATTATTGTATCGAAGGGATTTCCTCTTTAAATCAGAGGATATCACCATTCGAGGGATAAAAGTTTGATGTATTGAAGCAACTCAAGAGAAGCGAGACGTATTCTATTTTTTTTCAAATTGTAATGTGATATTTCGACAGATGAATATAAGACTGCTTTGAGTATCCTTCTCTAGATCTTTCGTTTCAGGGGAATCTTGTGAGAAGGGAGGGCCCACCTTCTTCACAAGATTCACCCATTAGTTAGAAGTGTGTTAGTACAATTTATGTTTATGCTTTGTTTAACTGTCATTTGCTGAAACACTGTTTTTAATGGATTCCGCTTTGCTGAAACACTACTGACTCTGTCTTAGTTTATTGAATGGAATTTGTAATTCTTTTTATCAGCAATCTTGTGTAATGATTTTATGAGGTTAAGCAGAGACTGGGTTAAGGGTTCCTGCTCAGACAGGAAGGAATCGGAACATCCTATCTTTTGTAGAATCCATTCACTTATGCCAGTGTGCTAGCCAGAGGCTTGGTTAAAGGTTCCTGCTCAGACAGGAAGGAATCAAAACACCTTGTCTTCTGTAGATTTCTTTTACATCTGCAAGTGTGCTAGCCAGAGATTGGGTTAAGGGTTCCTGCTCAGACAGGAAGGAATCAAAACACCTTGTCTTCTATAGATTTCATTTATTTCTGCAAGTGTGCTAGCTAGAGATTTGGTTAAGGGTTCCTGCTCAGACAGGAAGGAATCAAAACACCTTGTCTTCTGTAGATTTCATTTACCTCTGCAAGTGTGCTAGCCAGGGATTGGGTCAAGGGTTCCTGCTCAGAAAGGAAGGAACCAAAATATCATGTTCTCTGTAGACTTCCATTATTTCTGCAATTGAGCTAGCCAGAAACTGGGTTAAGGATCCCTACTCAGAAAGGAAGGGATTAGACTTCCCTGTTCTCTATAAACCTCAACTTCACAAGTGTGCTAAAACAGAAATAAGGCTCAAGGCTCCTACTTAGAAAGGAAGGAACTAGGTGGCTTTGTTCTCTGTTAGATAGAGTTAATTGTTTTCTGCATTACTGTTTTCATGAAAGAGTGTTAGTGTTGAAGTCTCTGTTGAGAGTAAGGGTAATATTCTCTGATTGCAGAATAGTTTTTCTTTCCCATTGCAAGTGCTATTTTAATGTAATCCAGGATTCTTAGATTGAACTTTAAAGTTTTGCAATAGGGGAATTACTTTCCTGTGATTTAATTCAGAGCTTCAGTTTATTCAAGCAGTGTGATTAGTATACGTTTCTCTACTACAACACTAAGTTGCTTTTGGAATTGAGCATATATAGTGCGTGGTTATGTTTGAAATAAAATACTTCCCTGGGTTGATAATTTATGTATCACTTGGTTGTTTGAATCAATTAAGCAATTATAGTGACCAACACTTTGGCGCCGTTGCCGGGAAAGATAGCTATAGATTTCAAAAGCACTTGTGATTTCTTTTCTAGAGATAAAAAGAATGCATGAAAGACCCCAAAGACACTAACCCTACAGGTGGCAAGGGAAAAGGAAAAGGAGGAAGAAAGACTTTCATTGACGAGATTGTATCCAAGTCTGAATCTGCTGCTCAACGACCAAACCTTCAAAAACA